>CAXKVW010001427.1:0-81014 GCA_964058825.1 Carex arenaria
CGAATTTTACAGAGTAAATCTTCTGCCTTTGATGTAGAGGTATTTTGGTCCATCAAAAATTCGAACTCTGTACGCACTAAAAACTGCTCTGTAAAAATGGGTTCCCCCTTCTCTCGCTGCTCGAGGTCTCGCCCTCCGCTCTAAACCCTGGGTACCGAGGGGCTCCTCTCCTAAGTCCTAACTGAATAGCGTCTCCCTCTCGCTCTCCCTCGCTCCGCGCCTTACTCGCGCGTCAGTGCCTCTTATCTACTGGTTAGTATCTTTCTCCCTCTCTCTTTCTTAGCAATTTGTGT
This sequence comes from Carex arenaria, assembly GCA_964058825.1. Taxonomy (NCBI): domain Eukaryota; kingdom Viridiplantae; phylum Streptophyta; class Magnoliopsida; order Poales; family Cyperaceae; genus Carex; species Carex arenaria. Next base: position 294 of record CAXKVW010001427.1, read on the forward strand.
AAATTAAAATTTATGATTGGAAGTCAGCAAAGGTGTACCAAGCAAAAAAAGAAAGGCTCGAGTAATCAGATTCTTAGTGTAGTTTGTAAAGAAGTGATACAGATATTAGATTTGAGATATTAGTTGGTGTACATTATAGGAGATAATTAATGGAGATTCAAAATACTTATTAGCTATTATTATTTTCAACCGTGTACTAAAAGGTTGGTTTTAACTCTAGCATGGCACCAGTCAAGATTAGAAGCGACATGAAGGCTGAACAGTAAAAGGAACCTGACATTCTCGAATTCACATCCTCTCTCTCTTACTGCACAAGGGAATCTTTTACAATTATTAAATCTGGACCATTCATTTTAACTTGGCATGAATCTCAAAGCCTAATAATACTGCCCCTATTTCCCCCTGAATCTCAAACCGGCTGAGATTTAATCTGAAACCGTAAAGTGATGCGAATCCTCTGTAGTAATAGAGAGGATACGGATCCAACATTCTCGCTCACAATGGTCTAAATGTGAACTCATCAGCTGTTTCAGGGCCATCCAACTTCAACGCTATACTGACAGGACTGGGAAATGATATAGATGTTGATTCAGGAGCAAATAAAGATCCTAAATCTGTTGTCGAATACCTTAATGCATCTATCAAAAAGGCTCAGATGAAACTAAAACAATCAGAAGGATCATCATCCCAACAACCTCCTACAACACTCGAGCATTTCTACTGCTAAGGCTTCAGAAGTAACAGAGAGCATCAAAGCTGCTCAGTTTACCCCTGGAACAGCTCAATTTCTGCTGTGCATTCTTATTTTTTTTTCTGTGTGATTAAATAAATATTACATATATGTGAGCAAAGTGTAGGTTATGAAGCAAGAAAGAATCATACAAATTCCTAAATTACACTAGCTCAATCATACATTTCTGTATATAAAACAGCAAGAAACACAACAATTGAAGCACATAGAACTATTCTCTGAGCCACTGACAACATACTTCTCTGGCTGTGGGATAAACATCATATCGTCTTCCTTCCCACCTTCTAGTTGGGGATATTTGTTGAGAGTTCCTTCAAAATAGACTGGACAGATCTAATATCCTATCAAAGTTTACATTAAAAAAATCTATCCAGTCCAATAAAAACTAAAATGTAGACAAGTGCTAATTTTTTTAATTAGAAAACAGAAGAGATTTTTAATTTTACATCTTGTATATTGGTCTAACAATGCACCCTCCCTTCATCTTGAATTCCACCTGAATAGTTGAACGCAAACTAAAAAAAAATTAATAAGATTATAACCGACTCCACTGGGGATCGAACCCAGAATCTCTAGTTCCGTAGACTAGCGCCTTATCCATTGGGCCATGGAGTCTTTTATGACAATTTCGTAAATATAAAATATATAAAAGTAAAATTCAAGTCCGTAATTTGTGTCTCACATGTACACTTACAAATGGAGTCTTGATGATAATATTTTCGTAAATGTAAGATATATATTATCTAAATATTATAGCGCATGTGCGTGTATTTTTTAGAATCAAAAGTATTTGCTTCGGAGTTGGGGGCCTTGGGGCTCCCCCATCAGCCCTTAAACTTCTGCAATATTAAAATTAACAAGAGTCATAGAAAAATTACCTGGTTTCTGTTAGTGAAATTTGAGGTTTTAATAATGGGGATGTCTATGGTGCAGCAAAGTTAATTCGGCTATAGTACAGCAAATTTATAACCGTTCATTTTTATAATCCGACGATTGAGATAATAAAATTTTAACAGCATGTCTTCGTCAAATTTCACAGAAATTTAACGGAGAAGGATAAAATAGTCATTTTATAATTAAGTGCGTCATATTATCTCCCTCTGGCTTTCTTTTCCTCCACTGCGCCTCCATCGTTACCTTCAATCAGCGCCTTTTCAAGCAGTTCGTGTTGCTCCTCTCCACCTTCTCTGTGTTCCTCGCCGACCTCTTCACCATCATCAAGACCACTGAGAAGCTGGAAAAGGCGTACATCCGCGACCTCGTTAATATATTAGAACTTGAACTCTTGAAGAACCATCTTGATGCCTCGGAGTCCATGTCCTAGAATATTTCTCGAGGGTTGACCAATTCCATCCAAGCTAGAGAACCGGTCTTTGTCTAGTGACAAAAACATATGTTTCTATGTAGGAGGTCATAAATTTGAAACCAACAAAGTGAGAAAATCTTATGTGATAATAATATGAGTTTGAAGAAAGCTGGTAGGCTAGATCTCCACCTTTCATTTAAAAAAAAAATCCCATCCAAGCGGAGAACTCGTATTAGCAGATTGCTCACAGTTCTCAAGTAAGACAACATGAGAAGAGTTCTTTAAGTCCTCGAGCTAAGTTACTCGAGAAGAGAGATGAATAGAGATATGAATTGAACCATCAGTATCTCTCTTTTTGCCCCCATCTTTGCTTGGATTTTGATTTGGAACACAACGGGTAGTTAGTATTCGTCATTCAGACTTCAACTATAAGAGTTGGAGCATTGATTAGCACAAGCTGGTCACAAGCCCATTGAAAACTTACAAATTAAGCATTCCCGATTGTTTAGGACACATGTTATTATGCATAAGAGTTGCAGTACACTTGATTGGTATATGTTGTGATACACTAAACAGATTATAAAAAATTGAGGTACACTTGACTGATAATTAACAAACACTCACTTGAACACATTACAAGCCAGTTGGCATATTCTTCATGCATCTCATATAAAAATAAGATAAAGCTAACACAAAAACAATATAAATATTGAAAAATTAAACATAAAAATATAATTAGCTGGATCCCTGCAACTTGGAAACAAAACTAGAGGCCGCAAAGGCTGCAGATCCTCCAACTACACTTGCCAGTGCAACCACCACCTGTAAACCTATCTCCCACGGGTACTGCTCAGGTACGACGTACACGCAAACAGGTCCAAGACTCAACAAAACCAAACTCAACCCAAAAAGGCTGCTAGGTGTCCCCGGGTCCGTAGCTGCAGAGAGGACGCCAAGCTCCTCAGCCTTGGATAAAAGGCCTAGCCTTTCCACTGTGGAGAGAGAGAGACCGAAATTTTCTGCGGCAGAGAGAAGGCCGGCCTTCTCTGCTTTGCTTAAGAGGCGCAGTTTTTCTACATTTGTTAGGAGTTTGATTGGTGGTGAATTTTTGCTCTTGATCTCCCGTGGGCCCGGCTCACCGATTGGAAAGACAGTTGTGCTCTGCCAAATGAAAATTGTGTGTGAGATTGTTTATTATATTATGTAGCAAGTACAATTGAGGAAGATGTGATAACTGTTAATTCCAGACCTTTACCTTTTCCACTAATATATCAATATGAATTTTTCCTTGTTCATTATGAAGGGAGAGCAATAGAGCATGCATCATTATATAGAACAAATAGAGATGCGCAACTTCTCCGATTATTAAATTACGAAAAGGTAAAGTATACAGCACAAGATTTCAATTGATAAATTTGAGCAAAATAATTAAACAATCGTACCTTTCTGGCAGCACTAACTCTCGCTGAAGATTTCTGGCCGGTACGATAATTGGTGAAGGGAGATATCCCTCTCAATTGCACCGCTGAAATGGAGAGTATCGCACTTCCTCTGTGCACTGCAATTGCCTCCATTGTTTTGGATTTTCCTTCTCTTTCTCTCTCTGCAAAGCCAGTGGCTACTGGGGGATTGGTGCGGGAACTGAGAATAGTGGATCGTGTGGTTACAACGAACGAATCCTGTTATTCAAAAGATATAACAGCTGACGAAAAAAAATTAAATTGCGACCCCATGGCCCAATGGGTGCGTATCCTCTGAGATATCTCAATTTTTGCGTGACCGACGTGTCCGGTGCCTATTCGGGGGGATGTAGGGGGGCATTATTATTTGAGCTTTGAGATTCGCGCAAAACCTATTTGAACGATTGAGATATTCCAAAAAGTCACGCAAAGTTTGAGATATCTCAGAGGATACGAATTCTGGCCCAATGGATACAACGAACGAATCGTGTGGTCTAGGGAACCAGAGATTCCAGGTTCGATCCCCAGTGGTGGAGTCGGGGTGCTGTTTTTCTTTCTAATTTTTTTTTTTTTTTGTTTACATTCTTTTAAATATGGAATAAGTCCCTGATGTTTCATGTTCAGTACATGGCATAGAAAAATATTACCGAATTAGCTTTTTATAGCATCTCCAACACTTATTCTAAAAAAGTTTCTTGGCATTTTATTGCTAATTATCACATGGACGGAGGCGGGAAGCAGTGAAGCACACAGAAAAATAGTTCGTATGCATTTTTTCTTTCTAAAATTGCTTTTTTTTTTTTGTTGCTTTGCATTCTTTTAAATAGGGCTGCTGCTAGGTTTCATTTTTTCTTTCTAAAATTGTTTTTTTTTTTTTTTGTTACTTTGCATTCTTTTAAATAGGGAAAAGTCCCTGATGTTTCTGAAGGTATGGGCTTATTGTTTCTCAATTTAATTAATGTGATTGCATAAAAAATATTAAACTAACTATATGATATAATAAAAAAAAAAAAAAAAAAAAACCACCTGACCACTTGAGTGTGCCGACTGCCGAGTAACCAAAAGAAATTCATCATCCCTCGAAGTGGTGAAGCAGAAGGGACGCATTCCCCTCCAAAAGTTAAGGCTTTAACACAGCAGTTTTGACTTCATACAACTCAAAACTATGCAAAACAAAGCTGCGTGATGCCAAAACTACTCTGTTAAAAAATTTACCCCTCCAAAGAATCGAGTCCGCATCGTCTACATTAACTCAAAAGCCGTCTGGCGTCTGACTTTAAACAAAGCCATATAATCCCCACATATAATACAAGAGGCCCTTTAATATTTGTGCGGATCTAATCCGTATAGATCTTAAAGCGGATCAAACAATCCAGATACATTAAGTCAAAAGATTATTTTTCGAGTTAATGCCAAGGATTGTATTCCCAAAGAGTCTCAGATTCTCTCTCCACAATCACAAATTTTATTCTATTTTTCTCAAAAAATAGTGGATAATCCACCAGTTCCGTTACAAACTAAACAGTCACAACCCACCAACTCTTGGGAAAATGGGAATGCTGTTTAGTGGCTTTATTCTTATTATTCCGTGTTTTTAGGATGACTATTTTATTTTCCTTTCATCAATTTCAGTTGTTTCATCATGAATAAAAAAGATGCCAAATTTGAAACCTAACATATATTGCTGTTCTAATAAAAAAAATATGAGGAATAGGTGCACAAGAAAGTAGCGAACAGCGTCAATTCTGAACTCAATACACAGGCAAGTACAAAGCAAGTTCAAAAAAAAAATGAAAACAATACGTAAGAACAAGAAAACTTGTACAGATTAAGAGGTATTTTGATTCAAGGCCTCAGCCTCAGCCATGGCCATGGGATCAACAGAGCTGGTATCATCATCCTTCTCGCCCTCTCTCTCAGCAGCCATTTTTTTAAGGTGAATTCTCTCAGCCTCTTGCATTGCTGCTTTTTGCTCGGCTTCCAGCCGCCGCATCTCCTCTTCCTGTTGCTGCCTCTCAAACCATGTATCCGCATCCGCCCAAACTGTTTTTGCCATTTCAATTTTTTTTGTTAAAAAACAAAAGTTAACAGTGGATATATTCTTCGGCAAGTTTAATCAGTGTATACGTATAATATGGTAACTGAATTGAGGTTTTACTCATGGTTCCATGCAAATCAGAAAGTATCATGGATACCTCTGTGCAATTTGAGATATCTCATATGCCCCTGGAAGACAAGGAAAATTTCACACATACCTATATCAAAATACCGACTCGTTCCTCCTTGTTTGTTGATGGTGAATAGTTGAGGGATGCTTTTGTCATTTTTAAAGTAAAGGAAGATTATACAGAATGTCATTAGGATTTAGGGGGATGTGCAGTGATTTTTATTTTGTGTAGGGTTATAGTGAAACTTATAATTTTATGGGACAGCATGTGACATTAAAACTTTTCATGGGTATATCAGAAGTATTTGAATATATGAAATTGGTCACAGATATTGGGTTTTAGAGAAAATTCAGATGCATTTTTGGTGGCACATCAGTTCTCAAAGACAATTATACAGATATTAATATTTTAGGAAAAAAGATGAGACAAGCATCGCCATGCTTTCAATATCCTTGCATTTCTAACCTACACCATCTGTAGCAGAGACTTTTAGTTGGTGCCGAAATACCAGTCAATTGTAATCCTTATGTTGTCTTTCACTCTTCTGTTATGATTTCTTAGTTGATATAAATTTGGGAATGCAATCACATAAATATCAACTTATGGCAAAACAACTCAAACCCTGAAGTTAGAAGTATTGAGATGGAACTGAAATAGCGAGGGTTTGTAGTCCTTGTTTCACCCTTGATTTTCTCAGGAAATGTTTAATTCATGGTTGACACAAGTTGAGATTTCAAACTTCTTTTGCTGCCCTTTCAATACAGCACCCTTAAAACTTCAGCAGAAAAACTAAAGCCTAAACCCCCCAAGTTTTAGACACCTGTTTCTATAAAGATTGTCAACCATACTTCAGGTTCATCCTTACATACCCCATCCCTGATTTTCTCTCTTAAAAAGAAAAGGATAACAACATATATGTATGGTCAAAATCTCCTAGATCACTAGGTACAATTACTTCTGGCAGTCCATGTAGGTCGTCAGATCATTTCAAAATTTTCATTAACACCTACCATCAACACACTAATACAACTGGAAACCCAAAATTGAACCTACTGGTTTTTCGAAAATAAAGTGAAATAGATAGAGAGAAAGAGAGAGCGAGAGAGACGTACTTGGCTGAGCAGCCCATCCTTGTTCACCACCCTTGATCTTCTCCGGAAATGCATAGTTCACTGTCAGGACCCTGCCATACATCTCTGCCCCATCCATGTTATCCATAGCCGCTGCCGCATCCTCTCTCTCCAAAAATGTGACAAATCCAAACGACCTGCTCATTTTAGATTTGTCAATGAATCAGGTTGCAGTTACAAACAATCCCCTCAGGCCGGGTACCATGGGCAAAGGACAAAAGAATATCCCATTCAGTTTCAGGGAAGTAGAATACTAAACTTGGTTTGGTATTAATTTCAAAAGTGCCATGAGAACAGTATTGGGTCAGGTAGGGCTGGGTAAGAACTGAAATTTTGTACCTGTGCTTCTGAGTGGCCTGATCAAGAGGGGTCTTAACATCCTTTATTTCACCAAATGGCACGAACGCAGCATGGAGGTTCTTCTCGTCTACCTCTTCAGCTAACCCGCCTGATTTCAAGGAAGAAAAAGAAAATTAGCCCGAAGAGGCATTTTGTCGAACATGTTACGGGCGTGAGATGGTTTAGGTTTCTCTTTGTTTTCATTACCTACATAAAGGGTGTTCTTCTGCACCTGTCCGTTCATGATCGGAAATTTAGGGTTTAGGCCGCTCTCTCTCTCTCTCTCTCTCTCTTGAAAATCTTGACAGCGGCTGTCAAGGTCTCTCTATCTCTCTCTGCCTCTCTCCTTCCCTCTCCCGTCTGTAGCAATGGCGAACAGTTCGATCTTCCTTCTCAAGTCCGAACACCTTTGTCAATCTATAAATTTCTTCTAGTATAATGGGCTGGCCCAGAATATTAAGCCTAAAAGAGAAGCAAACAACGTTGGTAAATATAAGCCCATTAATCCATCTGCTCTGTTTAACACTTACAGATTGTATTTTTTATTTTATTTTTGTCGGAAGGGATTGTGTTTGTTGAATTCAGATCCAGTGAAGTAACTCAATTTTTGGGATTTAAATCGGGACGTCCGATTCGAATCCGTGATAATACATCTCAAGTGGAACGTACACATTCCAAGCAACAAATTCGAATCCTGAGAGGATCCCAAGCGACGGATTTGAATCGGATGTTCCCGATCCAAAATACAAAAATTAAATTACATTAAGGGACCCAGACCCGTGCTTGCTGAGGTGTTTATTGGATCCGGTTTATTTGATTTTTAACCGAACTGATATATTTTGACTTAAATGGTTTATTTTTCGGTTCAAATAGTTCAGTTCGGTTGAAAACTTTTAACTACTTTGATTTTTTATATTTAGTTCGGGTTGGTGTTTCTTAATTTGTTTCAATCGAACAAATTGAAATTTATTTGAAGACTTGAATTACTTTGATTTTTTATATTTAGTTATTAAAATATGTTTGTATATGTATTGAGACTTTGAAATTTGATCTTTCTTATTTCGGTTCAACCAAATAAATCAAATTTACTTTAATTTTTTAGTTCGATTGACAAGTTTAATTCGGTTAGTTTGGTTAATTTTTTTAATTCAAAAGAAAATTTTAATTTGATTATTTTAAGTTTGATTTTAACTGAATAGAACATTTGAAAATTCCAATTTGTCAGTTTGTCAATTTGGGTCCGATGCCCATCGGACTCAAACTGAGTTCAATGGGCTCCATAACCGTCCAATATGTTTTAAAATCTGTGCACATCGCTTTAATATCCGTGTGTGTTAGCTTTAATAATCGTGCGCACGGATCTTAAAACAAATCGTACGGTTATGGAGGCCATTGGACCCAAACTGGTTATGCCAATAATACCTAATCGGCTAAACCGGTCAAGTCAAACCCTCGTCCAGAGACCAGACGAGCAATGTAAAGAGGAAATTTCCATATGAAAAGAAGTATGTAAGAATCAAAATCGCCGCTTACATGCTTTGAAGGAAAGTTATGGAAACAATAGGCGGAGCTCATGGTTTTAAGCCATGGATTCAATATTACACTACGAGCCCACAGAAATTACAACCCAATCAGCTAACATGTAATTTTTTTTAATAGAAAGCGCGTTCAATTTGTTCTTTCCCTCCTCTGTGTTTATAAAGCGCTTGCTGATTTTGGTTCTTCTACGAGCAGTTCAAGGACCGGTACGGAAAGGTTTTTTTTTCTAAGTACAAATATAAGAGTTTAAAAAAGGAAAACTTTCAGAATGAGTCGCTGGATAAAACCTGAGGTATGTGTTTTCTATATATGTACATGGCTCTTCAAAATCATTTAATTTATAAGTAATTTGCTACATTTTTATTCCTATAATTTATGTATGAATATGTAGGTTTATCCGCTGATGGCTGCCATGACATTCGTGGGAAGCATGTGTGTGTTTCAGCTCACAAGGAATGTTTTCACAAACCCTGATGTCAGGCAAGTAAATTTACTTCATCATCATCATTTTGGTATCTAAAATAACTTAACACCATGAACCTATAATACTCATCTAAACTTTGGCAAACAAATTGTGTACATAGGATCAAACATGGCAGCTAGCATATGTCAGATAAATAGTCTAGACATATATCTGCACACACAAAAATTCTTTCCGTTTTTAATATTAAAACCAGTATATAAAGAAAAAGGCAAAGAAGGAAGGAGAATGTAATAATAAGAACAATTATATGAGTATCACACGGGAGCAGAGCCAGACATTCAGCCTATGAGAGTCAAATTTAATAGTTTCATAGCATTTTATCCTAAACTATATAAAAATTTACCAATGGACACAAAAAATTTAAAAATAAATGCGGGTCAATTGACCTCATGTGTCTCTACCTCTGGTATCACATATACCATTTAATGATCGACAAACAAAAACAAATACAGGATTAACAAGACGAACCGCACAACAGCAGTGTTGGAAAATGAAGAGGAAGGGAAGAGATACAGTCAACACGAGTTCCGCAAATTCCTGAGTGAGCGTCGTCCTGAGGTTTTTCCTGCCATCAACCACTTCTTCTCAAGCAAAGAATGAAATCGTAAACATATCATATATTATACAAAGTGATTAATTAGTGCATGTTAGCTGGAACATAACAATGGTTGTTTATCTCAATCTGTTTGCTTTACAATTTTGATTCAAATCAAGTAATTAACTTTCGTTTCTCCATGCCTGTACTTGTGATTATGTGATTTGAAATGGAAGAGTGATTTTGTTAGAATGCGCAAAGTTAGCCATAAAATTTGAACTTCGATCAGTACCACACAACTCGTTATTACAAAACCTAATACGGTCTAGCAAATCTTAAAGGCATAAGTAACTATAGTGGTAAAAATATGCCGTGCCGTACTGTGTCATGACTGCACCGTGATTTTGGTTTTGTGTTGTGCGTGCTGTGACCAAGTGAATAATCACACGTGCCGTGCCGTGACCAAAATATCGAAGGTGGTCACGGTACGCGAGTGACGCCATGTCCAAACGTGCCATACTCAAATGTGTCGTGCTCAAACGTGACTGGTCACGTTTAACTATTTTTTCATAATTTATGTTAGTTTATTCAAGATTCATCATTTAATCAAGATCTAGCGATCCTAATTACACGTGACTCGTGTGACCACGTGTCATGCCGTGTCGTGATCAGATCTTTCGCATGACATGTCGTACCGTACTAAATTTTCAAAAGATGGCTATGGCACGAGAATAGTCACAGCACGTGACACGCGAGTCATGGCACGTAATAGTAACACATGCTGTGCCATGACGAAACCAGCTCTGCCGTACTATTTTTCCCACTATATAAGTAACCGAATGAAGGGTTAAAGATCCAAAGGCTATGAGGATAAAAAAAACAAAACTATCCACTATGAATGTGCTGGTAAATGTAAAATCATTCCTGCTTCATCGGGTTCTGCTCTTAGAAATCTCATCTTGTGCCAAGCGTCACAAGTAGGGTTGCACAAAAAATTCGTAGTTCGTAATTCGATTCGAGTTTGATTCGAATATGTTCGTAAAAAGTTCGATTCGAAATAGTTCAAAATTAATTCAAACCAAACTCAAATTGGGCCTGATTCATTCAAAATAGGTTCAAATCTCAAAGTAATGTGAACCGTTGATTTTCGCTGATGGCTTATGTTCACTGATGATTTAAAAGTTAAAATATTTTTTTTTATGTGAAACCCGTAGGTGTATTTTATTGAAATTGATAAAGTCTACAATGCCATAATAAAATAAAGCTACAGTGACCAAAATAAAACTTAAAACCTACATCTACTTTACGGGAAAAAATAAGAAACATCATTTAAAAATAAGAGGACAGTATCGCCATTACCAGTAGCACTGAGACTCATTAATCTTCTGTAACACTATGCAAAAATATGTATATGGAATTGATAACTGAAAATAATATATGAATTGTCTGAATTTATTTTTCAGTGAGTAAGTAATATTGAAAGAATAAATATTATTTTTCTGAACTGATTAGTAATGATGAATAAGTCACCTGGTGTGATTTATTATCAAATCAATAAATTAAAATTATGTTTGATTGATATCAACATAAGTTGTTAACTCAAATGTCTAAAATATTTTATAGTGGACATTTGAAAATTATAAATTGAAATTGTATGAGATATAACGTATATAGGAATATAAGATTGAATGATTGATGCTTGTAATATATATATATATATATAACGTTCTTTAATTTACTTTTGGACTAATTTGCAAAGATTGGAAATATGAAGGTTAAATATATAAAATGGCAAACTTAAAATAAAAATAAAAACAAATTGAAGCACCACCGTGGCACTATGGCCACGTGGTCAACAGGGGAGGGTCACCCCTATGCTCTCTCAATTAAACTCCTCTCTCTTGCCTGAAGAAAGGAAAAACAAAACAAAAAGAAAAGAGAAAAACGAAAGAGAAAGGAAAGGAAAATAGAGGCCTATTTCTCTCTGTTCATGCACACATGAATTCTTGAGAAAGGTTATCACAGGGAATGCTTTAAGCTGAAAATTCAGTTTTTGTGGTATATTTCTCCATCTTTTTCTTTCATTTCTTTGCTTGCTCAAATATGCCATTAATGGCTAAGATTTTCTTAGAACAATGAAAGTGACACTGTAGAGGATGTAGAACAGTTAGACACTCTTTCTTATATTACTTGGACCGATTGATATTGTAATTGAGTGAAGATGTTGTTTTCACTCTGGTACCGATCGGTACCAGCAGGTCTAACCCCTCTATTATGAGCTATAGGAATTGACTATAAGAATAGAAAGAAAGAATTGTCAAATCTACTCTAATTGTTAATGTTTTAGTAAAATCCTCTTGTAAGGGTTAAATTGGATAAAATATGGAGCTTGCAAATTTGGCTGGAAATTTGAAATGAAAATGGAAATTGAATATTGTTTATGAGAAATTAAAAAGGGAGAAGTCAAATGAGTTGAGTTTGGGTTTGTACTTTGCTCGAAAAATAATTGACTTGAACTAATTAGATTGGAACCGAATTTGGACTATCATAACTTAAATAATTGAACTGTTGGACTTTCAGACTGATTGGATGGAAATTGAATTGAATTAGGAAGGATTAATGAAATAATAAAGACTGTTAATTAAAAGATGTCATTAATTAATTTAAATGGGTTCTCTTATTAATTGAACATGGAGTAACGATAATTATAAATATTGATTAGAATATATATATTATTTTGATATAGGCATATTTATGATAAAGACTGATGAGATGGAATGTTCAAGAAGAACAGATCGCTAGTGACCTCACCTGTTGCCCTACGATATCAGGTGCGAGGTTATTGGATTAGTCTGAGATTCATGACTAGGAATTAAATCGTAACTCGCGGTGCATTTTGAATATTTAATTGACTGCATTGATTGAACTGTTGCATCATATGCATAGCCCAATACAATTGAAACTGAATTACAAGTGAGTTTGTTGACTATCATGTTGATATTGTTTATCGATTGATTGATTCTTATTTCAAATGATTGATTGAGACCACAGTGACTGAATTGATTGAATATTAAATACTGTAATCCTTGAACCTCCATAGAGTGGAGAAAAAGGATTAATATATCGTAAAGTCTAGCTAGCTACTAGACTTTACTCTAGGACCCTTATGCGCATATGGTGAATGGCCCCAACTGAACCCAGTACCGGTTGGGTAGGGGATATTAAGTAAATATGAATTGTGACTGTAAGACTAATGAACTGTGGTAACTGTCTTATCAATGAATTTCTTTCCGATGATGACAGTATTGTGATATCGATTTCGTATTGTTTCTGCTAACCGATTGTCAGGATAGTTAGAATTGTCTTATCATCGATTTTCTTTCTGATACTGACGGTATTAAAATATTAATTCTATATTATTTCCATTACCAAATTGTTAGGAGGGATATAACAGTATAAGCCCTAACATGACCGATACTTGTTATAGTATCTGTCAGTGTTACCAGACTAGAAACTGTAAAGGTAAGAAACCAAACGTTACCAGACTTTATGGTTTAAAAGATTTTGCCCCAAACCATTTATTCTGATAAGATCCTTAGAGTTTGGATTTATTTGTGAAATTGTGTTATTCAATTAGATAATGTTATTGAGCATTTGCATTCGTCATTTTAAAATGAACTGTCAATTTCTCGTGCGGTGATTTCATTCTGAATATGGATTTTCTTCGAATCCAATAATCTGAGTGGCAATCAGCACTGAGAAATAATTTATTATTTCTCACTCGTTTCCCCTTGTGGGTTACAGGTCTGTAAGACGAAGATTGAGAAACGCTTATGTGATTAAAATTGACAGCAGGGCCACATAAAGATATGAGATTTGGGATTCTTTTATCTGACATGGTGCAGAAAATTCATCTAGCATCATCCACTATAAATGGTCAGATAATTATTGTAAATTAATTGGGATGTGGTTAAAAATAATGGATGCTATTGGCAATGCATAAAAAGATCCGTGCCTCGTGTAACGTAAATTGAAATGGAAAACAGACGCGGTAGGTCCGTCGCACCTCCGAGATCAGGGGTGTGACATCTTCATCTCAATTTTACCAGCGACGGCTGCCGCATATTTCCTGTATGTTCCCAAACTGGTTGGTACTGTTCATTTGCCTCCATTTTTCAGATTCGCTAAGCTCCTTCTATTCTGCTATCCCTGTGAGATCGAATCCTCCAAGCAGAAAAATCTGCTATCCATATGCTCATCAACAGTTGGTCCAGTGGTATCCGGCATCCCGAATATGGTACCTGAAACATGTCCAGTTCTTCTTGCCCAGTGTGCTAGGTGATGAGGCCCCGACAATGCTTCTCTAGTTACATGGCAGATTCCCACAGCCTGCTGTCTTGTTTGCAGCCACCTTGCGCATGCTGCTACAGTTTCCGCAGCCTTCCAGGATGGCAAATCCTGTACCGTGTTGTTGTTAACCGCGCATACCAGTGTTTGGCAGTCAGATATGATGAGTACCTTTCTATTTTCAGATGTGGTGGCTGAGTTTGACAGCAATTGGATAGTATAGAGCAGCGCCAGGCCCTCTGCGTGCAACGGATCCTCTGCATTCCTGTGTCCATAACCTACTGAGATTGCAACCTCTCCATGCTGGTAAAGTGCTGCACCCCACCCTGCCTTTCTACTAACATCCCATGAGGCATCTATCAGCACTATGTCAGTATTATGGGGGATAGAAAAAACCCGATGTATCGAATTTGGTGATTTTGCTACCCGGGCCATGGTGATGTCAGATGGAGGTTCTAGGTTCTTAGCTTTTGCCATGACTGAGAATGGGGTTGGTTTTTTACCTTGAAAGATAATTTCGTTGCAGCCCTTCCAGATTTCCCAAATTAGGTTACTCAACTTTAAGTTATAACTCGTAAGTTGTAATTCTCGCTCTCAGTTCTGAAATCCTAGACGACTTTCATCTCTCGCTCTCGGCGACTATAATCACTTTTCCTTATCACAAAAAAGTTCGTAAAAAATTCGAAATTGAGTTCATAAAAAATTCAATTCGAAATTAATTCAAACCAAACTCAAACTAGAGTAAGTTCGATTCAATTCGATTCGTTTGCAGCCCTAGTCACAAGCAAGCTTGCATAAGAAGTGACTACAAATATCACTAATAATGGTTTTACATGACTAGCGGTATTGTATATCGACTCGAAGAAAGCTGAAACAAGAGTGAAAGCAATTAGTGAAAGAATAATGTCATAACAGTTTTCGGCTTTTGCAAGTTCAACAAGAACAATGGTAACAGCATCCAAAGGGTTAGGGCTAGCCCTGAAAAATTATAGAGGAGATTTTGAAAAGGAATTAATTGTTTATAGCAATATGTTGATTTTGAAAACAATTACATCATTTTTTTTTACACATCTTGACATTGTTTTTTTTATAGGTTAATTTGGCAATTTCAAAATCCAAACAATCGATCGGAACCGTTCAACATGATAACCATATTAAAATGTGCTTGGAGATCAAATTTTAACATAATGTTATAAACAAGGAATTAATTGTTTATAGTAGTATGTTTATACTAGTATGTCAAAAAAAATTATAACATAATGTTACTCTAACAGTGGGACCCACATGTGGAGTAACTTAATATGATTTAACTCAAATGTTAATCCATCTTATTTCTTCAAATTTACTTCTTATTTAACTCCTTAAAAATAGAATAGAGAGTTTACTCCACCACTTAATCTATACACATCTATCATTTTACCAGAGCCTCGTCATTTGTTTTTTTTTCTCCTATGTTGGCACTTGAAATATTACCCAAAATACACTACAAAATTCCAAAAAAATGTGATGACAAGTAAATAAAATAAAGAAAACAAAGCAGACAAGAAGAAGATTGCCAAGGGAAGGACTGTTACAGACGCAGGTCGGCCCATGAAATTAAATACTAAGTGAGGTACGCTACAGCCTCTCTAAACCTTATTACTATTTAACTAGGTCATCTCATGAGTATGGGCTGGGCCCAATTTGTTTTATTTCTTTTCCTTTCAGGTCAACACAGTGGGCCCGTTAATTTTTTTTGGTAACATTTTTTGAACAGTTAATTTCAATACCAACATTTGAGCTTCATTTAACTTTTTTCCCTTCGCTCAAGAGTTGGACTTTACACTGAAAACTTACTTTTTATGAACTCCAGTTACTGTATGAACGCTTCTTTTGAATTCGCATGATTGATTTTGCACATATACCTGGTAAGAATCTACGACTTGTTTTTCTGTCTTCTTAAAATCGGCATGTGGCTTTCATCTTTGAACAACTACTAGAGTGGCTTCAAAAGTAGCAAAAATATGTATAGTAAAACTATCTTATGCACTCCGTTCACACACCTCTTTCACGAAATTGTCTTATTTTTTAAAATTATTAAACAAAATATCTCTCCTCTAAAATAATTAACAAAATACCCTCATGGATAGGGCTGTACAAAAAGCTCGTGACTCGCGAGCCGCTCGAACTCAACTCAATAACGAAATCGCTAACAACTTGTTCATTTAAAATTCGAGTTAATCTGACTCGAGTTGAGTAACTCGTTTAACTCATGAGTTGAGTTCGAGTTGGGTTCAACTCGTGAACTTGTTTCATTTGATTAATTATAATTTCGTGGACTCGTTTCATTTAATTTTTTTGTTAAATTGTTGTGGATTTTTTTTGTTAAATTTGTTAGTTTGTTAAATCATTGTGGATTGTTTGTTAATTCAATATTTACTTCTCAAGTGTTCAACATTTCAACACCTTAAACGAGTT
This sequence comes from Carex arenaria, assembly GCA_964058825.1. NCBI lineage: Eukaryota > Viridiplantae > Streptophyta > Magnoliopsida > Poales > Cyperaceae > Carex > Carex arenaria. The sequence continues at coordinate 16,810 of CAXKVW010001427.1, forward strand.
GACTCACGAGTCACGAGCCAACTCGAGTTACTCGCGGGTTGAGTTTGAGTTAGCGAGCTAGCTCGGCTCAATATTCTCAACTCGAGTCAACTCGACTCACGATCTTTTGAGTTGAATTCGAGTTATTCATAACTCGAGCTAACTCGGATCATTAGCAGCCCTACTTGTGGGACCCTCATTTCTTTCTCTCTCTCTCTCCCCCTTTCTATCCTTACCTCCTATTTATTCTTATCAAATTTGATACCTTCTTATTTTTTATTAGACTTCATAGGTGCGTAATTAAAAAAAATACGTAATTAAAACAATTTTTTTTGCAGACATGCAACAATTTTTCAGTTAAATAATATATACATCAAATACATATTTTTTTAATATTTACACTAATATGTACTATGATGTAATTATTTACACAATTATACTAGTTGTCACTAGTATCTCTAGCCAACTCATATTGATAAAATTATAAAAGATAATAATTAAATTTATAAATAGAAACCAGGTAAGTCGGAGATTTATAAATTAATGCAATATGCTCATCAGTAATAGTTTTTTTTAAGTTGTTTCTATTTATAAATTATCAATATGAATTGGCCAGAGATACTAGTGGCAACTAGTATAATCGTGTAAATAATTTTATCATGGTACATATTAGTGTAAATATTAAAATATATATATATATTTGATATATATTATTTAACTAACAAATTTGTTGCGTGTGTACAATTTTATTTTATTTGAATTACGTATTCTTTTAAGAAAATATGCACATATTAAGTCTAATGAAATATAAGAAAGTGTCAAATTTGATGAGAGTAAATAGGAGATAGGAATGGAAAGGGAGAGAGGGGGAAAGATGTCACATAAGAACATTTTGTTAATTATTTTAGAGGAGTGATATTTTGTTTGAAAATTTTGAAAGCTAGGAAAATTTGTAAAATTTCCCCCTCTTTCAACTATTATTGACGCGAGCTGAAATAAGAAAACGAATGTGTTCAATAAGACCGGGATCGGTTTGCATTAATTCATGCAGCAGGAATACTTATTTCAGTTAATATATACAAACTTCTATTAATTAACATAAGTCCCCACATTTTTTGATATAGTTTGGTGCATATTGTTATTTCTTGAAAAATTAAGAACAAAATTTTGTGGTTATTTATTACATTCTTAGGTGTGTGGTGATGTAAAATTGTCTACATATATATCACTATCGGAGATTCAAGTGTGGTTTGGGTCCATTCTTTGACCTAATATCATTGACATGGTTAACACATCTTCTCATCATAATCATAAGCTTGGTCTTTGAGAAATAAAAAATTACATTGATAAGTTTTTCCTTTGAAAAGTACCCATGCATTAGATGGGAAAAAAAATATCTTAATGGAAATAAAGTCGTCAAAAGTGGATGGTTTCATGCCCGGAAACAAGAGGATTGAAATCTGACCGAATAAAGAAGTCCTAGTTTCTCTAGCTAATCATGCATTCATGCTATGGTAGCATTGTTTTATTTGGAGAAAAATTTCAAAGACATGTAGCCAGATTTCAAGGTGAAATGAGGACAAAAAAAATCCTGCTTTTTACTTAAATCAAGGGATTCTCCGGTGATTATTGTAAAATTAGTCTGACTGGAAATTTTTAATACAGTAAAATGGGCTGTTTACATCTATTGACTGGACAAAGAACAAGGAATTTTTTTTTTTTTTAAATATAAAAAATCTCGAGCACCACACCATTGGAAAAACAGAGCACCGTCACAAACCCTACCAGCCTAGGTAATAACATGTAGTGTAGAATTATCAATTATCTATGGCCTACTTTTCAAAAGCACTTGTTCTTTGAGTTTGTTTGGCCGCTGTATTGTTTCTGTGGAAAAAAATAAATTCTGTTTAATTGAATTTTTTTTTCACGTGAATAATATTTTTCAGTTCAATTCACGTGCCTATATTTATTCACAATGGTCCATCGAACAAGTCCTAAGTCTCAAGTCCGGTTACAAATCTAAACCTTCCGAGTGAAAAGATTTTTACAATTATATAGCCTACGACCAGTGTAGATTTAATGTATTTAAAATTTTAAATTTCACGTCGAAAGATCATTTGACAATGATTATTTTGATAGAGTTCATAGTATATTTATACAAAAATCAAATAAAGTCAGAAGTTAGAAAGTATATATTTTACTGGATAAATTTCATCGGATGTCACTGAAGTTTGAAGTTTGCTATGAGTATTCTGAGTCCTGAATGTTTTGGGCGTAATCATACAAGTTTTATGGATTTCAAAATACAAACACATATATATACATAATGATAGGTCAAAATTCATATAATTTCCTGAGCTATATATCCATGTTCATATATATAAATTATTCTGAAAACAGGTATAGATAGGTGAAATTTTTTGTAGTGTGTGGTCACTGCACTTGAACTTCACATGGCTCTAAGCGTCTTTTCCTCTTACAAGCATTTCTAGTGACCACTGACCAGTGACCACTCTGAACATATTAAGAGATGAAGAGAAAAAAGAGAAAACAGAGAGGCAGAGCAGAGAGACATATCATAAGAACTCTATTCAAATGATGGGATTCTATGATCCTATCCAATTCTGTACAATACATTATTACATGGTTCACGGTTGATTTTAACCGTTGGTTATTATTTCAACGGTTTAGATCAAGTTTGACCATATAACTGCTTATCAGAATTTCGTACGATTGGAGAGGAGATCAACTCATTGATTGGAATTTGATGGTTAACACATGTGCGCAGGTGCGTGGCAGTTTGTGCGTGTGAAGTTTTTTTGGTTAGATTGAAACTCGATAAATTAGAATCATGTGTCAACACGTTACTTGGAAGTATCAGCGCTCTTCCTTGGATTCCCATTTTAATAAATTATGATATAAAATATGAAATAATCAGAGAGTTCCGGAAATAACCAAAAATAAATATATTATAAGTTCAATTTAATTATTGGGAATTGGAACCAATTTCGGTAATAGAATCACTTTTTTTTCTTATAATGGAAAGACAAGTTGAGACACCGTAAAATATGCCTATAAACATAAAATGGTAAAAATAAACATAATTTTTTTTACAGTTGTTGCTTAGAGGTACGTTTGGATGGAAACTATAATAGCTATAATAGCTAGAATAGTTGGATTGTAATATTTAGTGTGAAAATTGTGCTATTCGGATTAGTAAAAATGTTATTTAGATTGTACATTTGAAATAGTAAATAGTTGTAACTGATAAATAATAGTATTAATAAGGTGCTAATTAAGAGAAAAAATAGACAAGTGAGGACTCAGATGAATTATCACGACGTAAATATAACATAAGTAATGTTAACTTTGTCATTTCGGAACTGTGTTGGCGGTAATCCGATAAAGAAGCATTTTTTTTTCTCTTTTCACACTTTCGAAGAGTAGTTATTCCAATATTTATAAGGAATAGAGAATAACAGCTATTTTAATTATTCCGAATAACAAAAATGTTATTTGAATGCATATTGCTAATTATTCCGAAGAAATTCTCAAATAGCATCATATTCTAGCTATTCTCACTTCATCCAAACATATATATTTCTATCAGACTTTATTCAAAATTTTAAACCTTGTAATAAAATGATGAAAATAAATTTTTGGTCCAAACTAAACAATTTGACTGTGCTAATTTCATTTGATTTGGATTAGATCGTCCAAATAACAATTAACAAAACATAACGGGCGGAATACCAATGCATGAGATGATGAGGTATCATTCTTTGAACATTGAAAAGGGGAATACACACCACAAAAAAATGAAATAATTTTTTTTTGACAAAAGGCAATTGGCACAGGATAACATAACATCATTTATATATTTCCCGGCGCATCATCTAAAGATGGAGCATGAATATTAAAAATATTTTCTGTCACTGTGTGTCCGGTACAAGTGGAAAAAAATTTATCTATAAAAATTATAAAATTCAAATATATGAAAATAGAAAGAGTGTCTCATTTTTGACAAATACAGTAAGATTCAAGTTTATGAGTAGGATTCAATGATCCAAATCCATAAATAATCTGATTTTCCGTGGTATCCATATTCCAGAATTTTTTATTCACGTCTATGGATGTCGCAAAAAATCAAGTTATTTATGGATCTGGATCATTGATTCCGATCCATAAATTTGGATCGGACTCAGACTCAATACCTCCAATCTTACTATATTTTTCGAAAACGAAGTACTCTTTCTATTTTTATACATCTGAATTTTATAATTTCTATAGATAAAAAAATACTCTACAAGTGTATCCAGTGACATGGTATCACTTGGAAAATTGAAAAAATGCCTAAGGGCCTTTCACTCAAAAAAAAAATTTGAAAAAATAAAATAAAAGGAATTACAGGAAAAAGAGGTGAAAGGTTCGAGGAAGAACATGCACACGTGTGTACGAACCGACCCCGTGTGCTTTTGTCTCCTTCCACTGTACAAACTACCATTCACCCGTGCAATTATTACTGTGTTCTGGCGCAGCACTCATATATATATTATTTTGCATTCTCCATTGTACAAAGTACAAACTAGTCCAATAAATTTTCTCGTTCAGCAACAACAAAATTTTCTTGTTAGTTGTTAGGGTCGTAGACCGAATTTTTTTTGTATTTTCATAACAATTTGTGAGAAACGCAAGAATTGCGAGCGGTGTAAACTCTAGTAACAAGATCATATGCTAACATCTAATACATGAACAAAACATAAAAAATATAATAATCTCTACCAATGTTCTAAATAGTAATTATCGCATCACCGCGGAAAGACTAAATAAAAAGCTATCGCAAATAGCGTAGCTATAGTGAATGATATCCCACATAACGTGTTTTGTTTAAAAAAATATATTTTATATTTCTACTAATGATCAACGTTATCTAAAGTCTCATATAGTGATAAGAAACGCAAAATTGATTAAGAAATTATAATATTGATATTGAACCAGTACAAAATTCAAATTGTCATTCAAAATATATAAAAAAAAACTATCTATCATTTTCTATTCAAAATAACCTATGCATCATGACATAGACTATATATCTTTTCTCTATTAAAAAAAATTAAGAATCATGGCATAAACTATCTGTCTTTTTTCTATTTAAAAGTAAAAACAATCCGGATCTTGAAAAAATTGTTCCTTAAAAAAGTTTCAGTTTGAACATTTAAATAAAAGCGTATGTAACATAACATGCGCTATAGTGCGTAGCGTGTAGCGCAAATAGCGGACCGCTATTACCGTTATAGCGGTCGTAGCTGAAATAGCGTACTTTTCTCCCATAGCTTAGTATTTAAGGTAAAAAAAATGCTATAGCGTGCTATTTAGAACACTGATCTCTGCTATTGAGTTTTAGATTATACACACCAACACTAGGTGATTTATGTGTTGCGGGACCTAGTGTTTGATCTAATTTGAAATATATCTTGTTTTGAGTTAAAATTTATTAAGTTTCAAATTTTTTTATGGATGAAAATAACTTTAATTCGGATTAGAAAAAATATATCAAAATGTAATAGTGGAGCCATGTAGGAGGCAATTGCCATCCCGCGAATAAACCAAATATGAAAAATATAATTATGGACGTTTCTATATTTTAAAAATCCAAATTACAAAATTATGCTTATGCTCTGAAATAATTATGAAATTACGTCTCATTCTAAATTCTTGCGTATCATATTCACGAGTTACGACTTTGACGTACGCTGCCAAATTGTTTAATCTATTTTGTATTTTTTATGAGATATTTTTTTATTTTTAGAAAAAAATGATCAAGAAAATAAACGTTTTTTTTTAATAATTTTAACGACTCTAGTTACTTGGGGGTTATTCATATATACGACAATTAAAAGAGTGCACTTAACATGGGCGGAGCCACACGAGACTAGCCCAAGATATTGAAAAATATAAATTTATTTTCAGAAGAAATTATAAAAATGTATTTATCGTTTAGAATAATTATAAAAAGTGACAGCTCCGGCTCTGGCACTTAACAGATATATTGTGATCAAAATGGATTGCATTAGGGCATGTTTGGCGTACACATGGGATTGGATTTGAGCACGGATTTTGAACAAAAAAATACTGTTCGCATGAGAAAAAAAAATTCAGTTGAATAGTATTCACGCCAAACAAGCCTCTAATAAAAAGTATCTGCAAGATAAATAACACAAAACCTGTCATTTTGGTTACTGCATTTATTAAAACACACAATAAAAAATAGGGGATTGATTATTTTTTTATTAGAAATTAAAAAAAAATTCGAGAATGGAATTGATTATTTTTTTCTTAAAAAAAAAATAGGGGAAATCGCAACAATAGAAAAATATTGAAACCGCATCATTGTTGCGGTCTCAGAACCATTAGTGCGGTTTGATTTATGTCTAAAAAAATAATAATCATTACATTTTTCGAAGATAATTTATTTAGTTTCCAAATAAATAAAAAAATCTACTGATTTCTTCACCTCATTCTGATCTTCTGTAAACATATATTTTTTAGAACTATACATCCGTTTTCCTACAAATGATGTTACCTTTTCATCTATTTTGTGTTTTGTTAAGAAATTACGTAACATTCCTGTTTTTCACGAAATAACGAGATATGCTCGCAATCTAAATAAATCCATTCACATATAATTTAATTTAGATGTGCTAGAATGACTTCGGAATATTTTTTAGGTTGGATTTCTTCCGGCTGTTAAAAAAAAAAAATTATTTCATGCTGTGTTATTGAAAAAAATATATTTTAAATCTGAATTATTGATCACAATTCAAAAATCATTTCTAGTAAATAAAAAAATTATCGTAGTTTTTCTAGTACATTAAAATTGTAAGATACTCTATCTATTTTAAACAAAAATTGATTTGACTTTTGTGATTATAGCAGGGATTTTTTTTTTCAAAATAGATGGAGTACCTTAGAATATGAATCTACTGAACGGACCAAAATAATTTCTTTATTTATTAGAAGTGACTTTCGAACCGGGATCATTATTTCATATACAAAGTATTTTTATTTTCTTTTCAATAACACACCAAGAAATAATTTATTTATTTTTATAGCCGGAAAAAATCTTGGCTGAAAAATATTTTGCAGTCCTTCTAGTACATCGGAATTATAAGATGTTTTATCATTTTATTTGATGTTCTTTATAACATATTCAAATTATTAATTGTTCTTTCTATTTTTAAAAATTATTAGAAATATATATTTTAAAATCAGAGTAACAAATTGAATTTGGGTTTTGCTGAGTTTTTCTGAGGTCGCAAAAACAAATGGCGGCTCCAATCTTGGAGAGCCGCCATTTGTCATTGCAGCTCTAGTATTTTTCAAATTCTTTAGAATTAGTGGGTTTTTTTTGGAGGGGGAAGGGTATTAATAAAAATTTCAGTGTTAGAAATCAAACCATCCAATATTTTTTTCAAACACTTGTTATTACAACAAATTATTTCTCCTCGGACGCATAATTTCTCATGTCATAAAATATGTGCCTTTGATCCAAAACAAAAATTTAATTCTTGAAACAGCGAATGTGTGCACCCGAGTGATATAACAAGACAGACAATTCGAATAAAATTCATTATTTCTCAGTCGTCGAGAAATATAAATCTTTTGATTTTGATCAAACGGCCTAATTAGTAATAAGTTTGTCGTGATAATTATGTCAGTCAATTTCAATTTCTAGTATATAAGAATTAAATACAATGTACAATAATATAATGGAACATACATGATTTAATATTAAAATTTCAGCGGAAATTATAGTGTACTACAGGGTGTTAACAGTAGGGATGAAAACAGAACGGATATGGAGCAGATATATGACATATCAGATATTCACATTTAACTTTTTTTAATTTAACTTAGCAGGTGCAAAAAAGAGCACCTTTGAGAATATATGACATATCAGATATATGACATATCAGATATTCACATTTAACTTAGCAGGTGCAAAAAAGAGGGCGAGAGAGAATTTTTCGCTTAGTAAAAACTAAAAAGTAGTAAAAGAGAAGTTATTACATGGCCGGAGGCCTAGAGGCTAGAGCTCATAGCAGCAGTTAGTGGTCAAATCCTAATGCAGAAAGTAGAAATATTTAAAGCAAAGCTAATTGCAACAGAACTGTATATATATATATATATATATATCGTAAATCAAGAGCACCTTTGAGAATTTTTTTATTTTGTTTACTGTACCTTTATTTTCAAAACTTCATTGACTCAGAATTTTCATGCTAAATTTAAGAAGAGCACCTTTGAGATGATCTATGCCACTTTAGCTGCAAACCGAGATTTTTATTTTTCCATCAAAAAGAAAAGACAAACCAAATAATCACAAAATTTTAAATTTTTTATTTTTAATACGGCTGCAACTTCAAATTGTGAATAAAAATATAGTGTTCGCAACTTTTACTACAACCTTTTGTTTTTGCAACAGCTTTGACCCGGGGCAGATCTACTTTAGCACAAGTATCCTGAAAATTCAAAACTAATTTATAAAGACGGAGTTTGCCCTATTCTGAAAATTGATATTGTCCTGTCCTGAATAGTTGATTATCTAAAAGTTATGAAGTAAATTGTGTTAGAATACTATTTTATTATTTTTGTTATCATTTTTTAATTCAGTATATGATTTTCTAATGGGTTTGAATCCGATTATCTATTTAAATCCGATTCAATAATTTTCTGTCCTATTCTGATTAGAATCTTGCATCCGCCCTGACTTTGACCAAGGTATGAGTTTCAACATGTTATGATTGGCTACAAACTTTTGGGAGCCCACAAAAATTTTGTTGCAGTGCCTGTGATTTGTAAAAATAGAGAGTTGTTGTTTGCAACTTGAAGTTGTGGTCATATCATTTATGTTCGCAACTTTAAGTTGTATTCGTGTTAAAAATGAATTTTTTACAAATTTGTGTTGTTAATTGATTTATTTATTTTTAATGGTAAAAGTAAAAATTTCGGAGCTACAAACAGTTAAGAGATTAAGGTATTTTTTACTTTTTATTATTGGCACGAAGACTTGTAAGATTTCACTCATGTGTAAAAAAATTTGAACGTGAATAATTTAAGTTCTTAGTTTTTTTTTATCAAAATAACATTTAGATACTATATTTTTTTTATTCATATGAACGTGAATGTTTTAAGTTCTCATATAATATTCTAGTTTCTTTTTTTAGTTATGATTTTTTTTATTAAAATATTCGAAACCTTATTTTGGAAACATGAAAATAAGTAACGTTACAAAATTAAAACCTATTATTTTTACCTACATTTTTTTATAGTCTTCGCAACAGTGAGGCTATGGTATTTTTCACATGAATCCATAACTATATTCATAAAGTTTAAATAATCGATTCGAACTATCTAACATAATTTTCATGTGAAAATTACTTACCGCCCACAATTTTTTTCTTAACTATTTTTTTAGATAGATAAAAAATCACTACTCTCGGATGGTCCAAAATCATTAGATCATTCTAGTCATTTTCTAACAATTTTAAAAATTGTAAAAAATATACAATATGTCTCCATGTTGAACAATTTATATTGATTGTTTGAACTTTAAAAACGAAGACATAAATTCATAATACGGTATATATGCACATTGTAAAGAATCATAACCTAACTTTTCATTCTCAATTCAATTTACTTTGTATACTGTTTTGCATATTTTGCTTCCTTATAGAAAGATCTCAATATTTGCCGAAATTTTTATTAATAAGAATATAAAATAAAAAATATCGGTTTTGGGGAATTTGAAAACTGGTAAAACCGTGATTGTTGATAATGTATTTTCGACGTGATTGTTGATAACGGCTAGATTAGCGCTAATTAACGCGTTTAAAAAAATAAGACTGTTATGGACGATAATGGCTAGCTACAGTGTTTTTTTTAAGTTCAGTTCAATTTAAAAAAAAATCACTGTAGCTGATTGTTATCATTCATAACGGCCAATTTTTTTTTAAAGACGTTAATTAGCGCTAATCTAATTTCGCTAATATGACCGTTATCAACAATCACGTCTAGAGAACGATATCAACAATCACGATTTTACCAATTTCAAATTTTACGCAAAATCTTCTCCAAAACCGATATTTTTTTATTTATATTCTTTTTAATAAAAATTTCGGCAATATTTGGAGTTTTTTTTATAAACCATAAATAAAAAAAATATTGTTACGAAAACAACATGATTTATAAATTTTTTTGAAAAACCATAAGAACCGAGAGCGAAATTCGGTTCCCTTTCCCAGAACCGAATTTTACTCTCGGTCCCCATAAAAATTATCAATTTTTTTTAGTTTGCCACACCTAATCCACACCTAAATTGTGCGACGGATGGTGTTGCAAACCACCCCAAAACCGAATTAAAAATTCAGTCCATGATAGAACCGAAATTTTAATTCGGTCATCGTAATTTTTTTTTATTAATGAGTTATAAACGAAAAAAATTCCGTGATAAATTTCTTCTCCCTCTCCCTCTGTCTGCTCTCTCGCTGCGATTGCCATTTTTGTGCCTTCTTCCTCTCCTAAAATACTCTAAATTTCAAGTGTTTTGTTTTGATCAGATCGTCCCTGCATTGTGTTTTCCGTTTAAGTTTGAAGGTTGTAGTAAGTTTTTTTTTTCCAATTACGTTCATATTTTAGGTTAAAAAATTAAAAATAAATTTTAAGTTGTTTGTGTTTTTTTTTCAGAAAATGTCTCAAGTATTAATAAATGTGTACCACAGACGCGAAATTTCAGACGCACCGACCTGCACATTTCCTGTTTCTGACTCAACTAGTCTTGATGAGCTAAGCAGACAAATATATGTTGGTATTCGTTTGCTCCCTAGCCAGTTCGATCTCACAATAAGGGCATGTTTAAACACGGCACCACCTGGCTCAGTAGAAAAATACCAGTTAATTAACATAAATCACGAAATGATATGGCATATGGTGCTTGGACACGCCACTCCGGTACTGAATTTTAAACTTCTTGAATTAGTGGTTGAGTCTGTACTAGTTGTTAGTCAGACCAATTATGACCCGTACTCGGATAGTGTACCTGGAAGTAGCACAGACAGACCGGTGTCTGATTCACCCATATATTGTGATAACTCCCCTGAAATACCGGTATCGGATGATTTACATAATTCTTTTGACCAACTAAATAATGATACTAGTTCAGAAACAAACTCTGAGCAATCTGACCCGGTTGTCGGATTTAATTCCCGAAGCAACAACAAAAATTCCACCCGAAGCAACAACAAAAATTCCCGAAGCAACAACAAAAACTCCACCCAATTTCAAAAGAATTCTTGAGAAAACAATTTATGTTGGGCTTTAAGAAAAAAAAATAACACATTCAAGGTTTGTGGGTTGGTTGCAATTCTTGAGAAATACAAAATACCTTTACTGTTTGCTAATAGGTAAATATCAGGTGTAATTATCAATGTTGTGGAAACAATTTATGTTGTTCAATCTGAGCAATCGGTCCCATTTAATTCCCGAAGCAACAACAAAAATTCCACCCGAAGCAAAAAAAAAAAAAAAAAAAAAATTCGGTCCCCCCAGGGACTGAGTTTTAATTTCAGTCCCATTTTATTTTTTATTTTTTATTTTTTATTTTCGGTTTTTTTTATTTTTTATTTTCGGTTCTCCCGGGACGGAGTAAATAGTTTTAATTTGGGGACTGAGTTTTATTTTCGGTTCTTCCAGGGGAACCGAGTTTTATTTTCGGTCCCCGGGAGAACCGAGTTTTAGTTTCGGTTCCTCGGATACCGATGGATTTTCTGTGGCTAGCTGGGAAAAACGAAAATTTGGATCGGGACCGAATTTTATTTTCGGTTCTGGAAAGCAGGAACCGAGTTTTGCTCTCGGTTCTTGTGGTTTTTCAAAATCTTCCAGTAATTATGTTGTTTTCGTAACAATATTTTTTTTATTTATGGTTTTTAAAAAAAACTCCAATATTTGACCCTCCATTCCTCGAAGAACCTGACATAACACGAGCAATGATGGAAAGGAAGAAAGGTACCACATGAATGAGTAGTCCATAACTACTTTTATGGCTCATTAAAAAACCAATAAAATTACGAAAAGTTAAGAGGGCCACATGGGTTTATGGGCATGAGGAGGAGGAAAATGAAGAAGAGGATCAATCAGAAAGAGACAATCCAGACGGAGATCAGAGATTGGGACCCACCATGTTACGTTCGACATTCTCCCCTCGTGTGTTCGCCTCTATTTCCAAATTTTAATTTTATTCGTTCTGAATTCTGATATTCTAATGTCCACACTTGTATTAAAACCATCATCCGCATGACATCACTTTGGGTCCGATGCCTATCGGACTCAAATTTGAGTTCGATGGGCTCCAAAACCGTCAGATCTACTTCAAGATCCTTGCGCACGATTATTAAAGACAATGTGCACGGATATTGAAGCGATCATCACAGATATTAAAGCAGATCGGACGGTTCTGAAACCCATTGAACTCAGTTTGAGTCTGATGGGTATCGGACCCAAATTGCTCTCCATCTGCATATCGCAGAGTGTGTATCATCTGAGATATCTCAACTTTTGCGTGACCGACCTGTCCGGTTCCTATTCGGAAATAGCAAGGGGACCAGTATTATTTTTGCTTTGAGATTCGTGCACAACGTATTTTAACGGTTGAAATTTTCCAAAAAGTCACGCAAAGTTTGACATATCTCAAAGGATGCGAATTCCATACCGCATAGAAAGACGGTGATAGTAACATGCTCCTCTCTCTTTTAAATCTCTGTCAATCATCAATCCATCATCAGCGCTGCTCTTCCACGAAGCTACAGTAACCGCTCTGTTTTTAAATTGAAGTAGACACTATTTTTGCATCTACCTTTGGTAAGTACGGTCAAATCTTTATTCTTCATTAATCGGCCAAACACAGTAAAAAGTAAAAACTGTAATTTACATTAGGAATCGAGTGAGGCTCTGGTAATATGCCAAGTTCAAACAGTAGTCAATCTGGATATTTAAAATATGATCTTCATATACAAAATAAAATAAAAAATGTAATTAAGACCGAATTTTATATATTTTTTAATTATTTTTTTAGATAGCAAAACAAGTTACTGCTTTTAAATAGTCTGTTTTTTAAAATCAAGTGATTTTTTATTCACTAAAAAATAGTAAAAAAAAAATCTTTAAAATATAATAATTTGGTTTGCAAATACATTCTTATATGAAAATCATGATTAATTCAATGACTATTCAGACTTTAAAAAGAAAAAATAAGCTCATAACATAGACCACTCTATATCTTCTCTTCATGATCTATCAATAGTTGTGATTTAATTCACTAGATTTTAAATGGTTAAGATAAATACAAAATTTTCAATTGTGATTTTATGTGGCAATGTATTGACATTTAGTTATATGAACACTCGCTAGTCGCTATACTGATTTTCTCCTTACAATTTTTTCATACAAATGTTACCATAAAAGCAATTAATTGATAAAAAAAAAAATCTTTCATTTTATGTTATTAGTTACAAAATAAAAAATAATTAATATGTTTACTCACTAAATATTGATTACCTTCCTATTTAATGGAGAGGTAAAGACAAAATAGTTCATTTCATTGTTAAATAAAGAGAAATTATAAAAAAAAAATAGTTAAAGATGAGAATATTTGATCTATTTGAATTTTAAATCTGTAGCAAAGTACGGGCAAAATAAATATTACCATAACCTCACTCAGAAAATCTTACTTCATAAAATTTAATAGACGTATAAAGTTAATTAAAAAACAAAACTTGTGAGACTGATTTAGTTACTCTCGTGTGTGATACTTGTGGCTTGTTTATGTACTGTTTTAGTTCTCTTTCTTTATATAATCTGTGAATCTGTGATATCTTTAATTATTTGTAACATAAACTCTTATCTTAATGGAATGCCTACGGTTTCTTTGCCAAATAAAAACTAAGTCAAGACCTATTCGCCTTGCTTCTAGCCTACCCTCTCTGTGACTGTATGACTCTTATTTTGTAGTCATTCATCTTTCTTTCTTTTTCTAATTTTGAGTACGGTACGCAAATCTCAAGCTACCCTGCTTAATTTGATAATATAAAATGCTTTTATATGTACTTCAGGACACCTAGTTATTGTGTCGTATATATAGATCCTTTTCTTCTCTGGGTTTTATATGTTACATTACAGTATTACACTTACAATAGAATTAGAGTGTTCCTAAGTTCATCGAGCTTCTTTGTGGATTCAACTTTAAAATCTATGAAATTGGTTTCAAATGACAGATTCAAACTGTTGAAATTCTTCTACCTTATGAGTGATGCGTATACCTGTGAATATTTTAAAGTTTCGAATTAAATTAGTATAGACTATAGAGTCAAGTGGCCGAAATTAGAAGCTTTATAAATTAATTTTAATACATTCATTTTTTTGGACGCTCTTTGACCACTTGACTCTATACAAAATTAATTTAAAATTTTAAAATTTTAGCATGTAAACGCATCACTCATAAGGTAAAAGGTTTTCAACGGTTTAGATTCATCGTTTGAAACCAATCCGATAAGTTTAAGAGTTGAGTTCACAAAGGAGCTTGGTGAACTTCGGAACACCCTAATTCTACTCAAGTAGTTGATTTAAATTGTTGTCCTGGTGATTTTTTATATTAAATTTAACTAGGGCCGGATTCAAAATTTTTGTTAGGGACAGAAAAATAGTGAATTGAAATGAAATAACTAATTGGGTTCAAATGCATTAGCTAATCGGGTATCAAATAAAAACCAATGATGTGATCTATAATTTTCAATGTTTTTATGTTCTAGTCCTAATTATCAATCAGAATAAAAGAAATCTATTCTAATTTAAACTCTAAATTTAATTCAAATTACAAATCAGAACTCCAGAGGAGGCAAATAAAATTTCAAGGAGGAACAAAGTTAGTCAGAACCTATAAATTTTTCATAAAAGCTCAAAATCCAAGATACAGAGGAGCAACTCCATAAAAAAAAAATCTAAAGGGGGCTGGCTCAATATAAGTCCGCCTCTGAATATAACTATCAATTATATTATCTAAATAGACTTACATAAAGTGTAGGAACATTTTTGTTTTTTCGACCTAGCTACTCGTTTTTTTTTACTAATTAATAAGAAACTGTTTTCCTAAATATATAATATAATGCGACATTTGATTATTTCTTTGATATCTCGGATTCAATACTTTTAGTTTGTTAAGTCATAGTGATTATTTGATTGATGTCCTCAAAATGAACTTTTATTTTCCATAGGTACAATTGTTGTGTCAGTTTCAGAATCAGCCATTAACTAGCCAAATTGTTAATGCATTGTTCATTCTTATATTTTACCTTTTTAAAGTTGATGCTCTAATTCTTCAACGAACAATTTTATCACCAACTGCTTACTGCTGTGCTTGTTTGGTTTCAAATAAAAGATTTTAATATATCATGTTAGATTTAATTTCAAATATGCTAGATATGTTACATTTATTTTGATTTATTAATATGATAGATTTATTTTTAAATGTTAGATCTATTTTTAAATATGTTAGATTTACTTTGAATAAGTTAGATCTATTTTTTAAATATGTTAGATATGTTAGATTTATTAGAATTGATATTTTTAAATTCGGATTTTTGTTAGATTAGATATGTGTTAGAATTATTATATTAAAATTAATTGAACCCGAGACCTTGAAGAAACTTTAATATGTTAGATTAGATATTTGTTAGATTTATTTTTAATATGTTAGAAATTTTAATTTGTTTGTAATTGTTAAATTTACGTTATTTTTATGTTAATTTTAATATGTAGACAAGATGAAACCATTGAAGCAACAACATCCGGTGTCTACACTTAAGAAAGCAGTACCAGTACAGAGGCAGATGATGATTCAGACGGTGCATGCGATCCTTAAGAGAGCAACCTATGGTATATGAACAACGACTTTAGATAGGCGTCAGCTATTTTTTTAACATTTGAATTACTTTTTAAAATTATTCATTTAAAAAAAATACTAACAAAAAAAAGTTAGAACTCCACCTATGTTATTTTACAAAGCCGGTCCTAATCCCAGAATAAAGAAAGAGGGTAACTTTGAAATAATAAAAATATATATAAACATTTTTTTCTATTTTGAAAACACTTCCAAATTTAAGTCAAGGACCGGACCAAACAAATCATGAGCTTCTTGCTTTATATAATATTTGGTATCCCTATTCTAATATTTTTTATAAAAGTGATTGAAGTATCAAACATTCCCTAATTAAAAGTGCTGGTGCTAAAATAACACTTTACACTTCTACGGCAAATTTTTTTTCTATAAAAAAGTAACACTTAACAAAGTAATATCTTTTGAATTGGATTGGTGTTGTAAGAATATTGGATGACACAGAGGCCAATGGATTAGGTCCCGGTTGTTGAATGTTATTCTTTTTATCTTATGAAAGCTATATTTAATTTATTACTATTTTTGTAAAATGACAAGTTAAATAGTGAAAATATATGCCACTCAAGGTAAACTAACAAACAACTAAACTAGAATTAATCATATATTTAATAATTTAACCTGTAAAAAAAAACATATCCGCTCGGACCGGGACCGGACCGTGTATATTTGGACCATGGTCCTAGCACGAGTTTGGGCTTACTATTTCAAATTGAATCCGCCAGACCCGACCCGTATAGATTCGTGGACCACAGGAACTGTGACTCGTGTGGAACCGTAAACCGGTCGAGTCTGGACCGGACCGTTTGGTATACACTAGTTGGTATTATTGTCGTAAAAATCAGTCGAAGTGATAACTCGGTACGTAATAGAGGTTTTCTAGTAAGAGGACCTAATACAATTAATTTAGTTTAAAGACATGAGACAATGAAAGAAGGAATCTTCAATGCAAATTCAATTTATTTTGGAGATTATTAGAGTATCTATACTCAAGTAACTCAAATGAATTTTTAAATAACTGTTTACTACTTTTTAGAAATTAAGGTCTCTAAACTTTCACATTTCTAAAATTAATGTTAGAATTTATTTTAAGCCACATCAATAATAAATTAAAAAGGAGAAATAATTTGAGCCAATCATTTAGCCAGCATAGAGTTTATAAACAATTATTAATAAGAAACTTTTATGCTCATAGTATCAGGGATCAGTGTTTTGAAATTCAGTTCTCATTCGGTATTCGAAAGGCCACCGAATACCGAATATACGGTATGCGGTTGAATATGCGGATTTTAAAACGAGAACTCATATTAATTTGTATGCAAATTAATAAAGTATCTGATATTTTATATCAGAGGCCGAATATGCAAAATCGAATACCGAATATGCAGAACCGAATACCGAATATGCAGAACCGAATTCCGAATATGCGGAACCGAATACCGAATATTCGGCCTAATATGCGGCCGAATATTAGACCGAATACTTATTTTCTATGCGGATTCCAACCGAATATGAATATTCGGCCAAATATTTAGCTGAATAGACCGAATTTTAAAACACTGTTAGGGATGTGTATTGAAAAGTATCTTGCAATTTTGCAAGAACTTTTAACCCATTTATGAAATTAATTTTAAATTTTCTTTTAAACAAATAAATTAAGGAGGAAAAATAATTTGAGCTAACTTTTTAGTCAGCATAGAGCCATAGAGTTTATAATCGGTTTCATAATAAGAAAATTTAAAAACTTTCATGCTCATAGTACAGGGATGTGTATTGTAAATTATTATTCAATTTGCAGGAAATTTTAACCCGTAAATTATGGCCGATTAAACCCGAGAAGTAGTAAAAAATAATGTAGTTTATGTCCAATCAAACCCGAAGTATAAAAAAAAATATAAAGTCGCCGTCTGTGGGGATCGAACCCACGACCACGTGGTTAAAAGCCACGCGCTCTACCACTGAGCTAAGACGGCTTTGTTGTATAAACTCGCAATTATTATAATAGGGACTCATGCAAAATTGGAAAATGAATTTTCCGGGTCCATTACTCCATTAATAGTTTTGAAGAGATTCATATTTTTATTATTCACTAAAACATTTAATTTTCGGGTATTTTCAATTGATGCGTAAATATATTAAATTTCCTGCTGGGCTACTTATTATTCCAACCACATAATATGTATTACAAATATATATTAATTTGTACTTTTCAACTTCAAATATTCAGAAACAATGTATTTAAATTGACAAATTGTAACGAATGTTAAGATTAACAATAATTACATTTTTTTTTTTTGAGTAAAGGTTGGAGATCAAGCCACCCAACTATTTAATATCTTTGTTATTACAACAAAGGATTTCCCCCATCTGGGTTTCGAACCCATGACTTCTCACATAGAGGCCATGTGCGTTAGCCACTAGACCAAAGGCTAGTTATAATAATAATTACATTTAATGCATTCTAATTAACAAATATTGAGAAGAAAATAAATATTAAATGTACAGCTTTTTTGTTATCAAAAGGCCGAGGCTCGTTTCTTATATTGAAAATTTAGAAGAATATATATTTTGTAAAAGAGAAATTAAGTTCCTCGCATAAATCCGGACACATTTGATGACATGAGCGGATATTTTTGTTTCATATATATATATTAAAACGTTATATAAAATATCAAGTTTTATATGATTATAAATTCTTTATAATGAAAATTGAAAATTAAATTTAAAAAAATGTAAAAACTATACATGGTAGGGGAAAAAATCGAGTTAATGAGATCCAGGGATTTTAATTCAGCTTTTGTTATAGAAGAATATTTTATAAAATTCCTTGCATAAATCCGAGGGTACATATATTTGATGGCATGAGTGGATCTGAAGAGAGGTGGGAGATTTTTTTTTTTGTAAAGGTCGGAGATCAAGTCACTTAATTATTTAATATCCATAATTTTTTTTTCGGATTTCAAACTTATGACTTTTCTGTATACGGAAAGTATTGTTTTTGTTACCGAACCAAAGAATGGTTCAAGGTGAGGGGGTTGTTGGCTCTCTATATGTCTTTTATGAGAATTTATACTATTAAAATGGGCATAATTACATAAATTGTTCTTATCAAACATTGTCGAATCATGTTTCCTAAATATTCTCTTAATTTATACCTAAAATTTTTAATAAATAGTGCAATCTTTCAAAATGTTAGTGAAAATACTGTTTCTTTCAAAATATTTTATTATAAATGTTGCAGGTCGAAAGTTCAAAATTCAAAATTAACGGTGTTACGAAAAAAAACCCTAAGTCCATTCATTACTTGAAAGAAAGAAAGAAATATTCTTCTTTATAAGCACTGCCTTTTCCAAATCCAGATCCAATGAGGTAACCCAAATGTTGGGTTTTAAATCGGGACCGTTTGATTCAAATCTAAGACCATCCATCCGGTAATGAGTGCACATATCCCGAGACGCGAATTCAGATCCCGAGATAATCATGAGCGACGGATTAGAATCGGATGGTCCCGATGCAAAACCCAAAAATTGGGTTACATTAGGGGATCCGGACACGCTTTTTCCTGACTTGAACAGAACTAATTAGTCAACAAAATTAAGTCAAAGATTTTGTTTTATTTGGCATTTAATGAAACAGTACGTAGCAAAGAACTCTCGTATATGATAATATGTAAATGAGCGTACGTAGTGGAGGGGAGCGATGGACGTACGAACAGAAGAGAGAATTAAGAGAATCAACTAGCAAAGAGCCAAAGACGGGCTAATAAATGAGATGCATGAGGCTACAGGTACCACTACTAGCATATCAGATATCTAGCACTAGCCTACTACGTACCTCTCTGCATGCCTATATAGCTGTATCCATCCACCTATAAGCTATACTACGCGCATCATCTATTAATTACATGCATTTAAATAAAGAATATGCACAACAGATTGCCAGCTAGGATGTACTTTCTTCCATAACTGATAACTCCATCTTCAATTTTAATTTTTAAGCACAGTCCTGCAATTGGAATTTACAAATCAATCCGTTACATGCTAGCTTAATTCGATGGAAACAATTCATTGAGGGAAAAACGGTTCAGTGGGAATACATTTCCTTCAATTGATGATTATTTTTACCTTCTATATATCCAGAATTACATGCATACTCTATTTAGAAAAAAAATTATGAACTCGCCAAATAATACTGTGTTATATATATGTGAGGAGAGATTTACTTACAACATTTGTATATTACAATATCTTACAACAATTTAGTTTTGTAATTTTCAAAGTCCAAACAGTCAATCCAAACCGTTCAACATGATCTCTATATTAAAATGTGATTGAAGATCAAATTTTACATTTAATATATAGTTGGGCTATTGTGCATTGCAATGTATAGGCTCTCTTGTACATTGAATTATAAATCGTTGTATTTAAAGTCCAAACAGCCGATCCAAGCCGTTCAATTTGTTATCCGTATTAATATGTGTTTGGAGACCAATTCAGAAAACCGTGGACCATAAAAATTAGTGATTTTAAAAAAATTCAAAAAAATAGTAAAAAATTTCTAAAAATTATAAAATTTCGTCTCCAAGCACAATTTAATATGGAGATCAACTTGAACGTTCGGATCGACGTTTTGAACTTTGGAATTTAAGATATAGAAGTGAAGTAAAACACTCGCTTTACTTCGCGAAGTACCGTAGCCCAACTCTCTCTCTCTCTATATATATAATGAAACACATGCAATTACAAAAAACAAAGGAGGCTCAATTGATCATCCTCCTTTTCTTTTTACATATTCTGGCATTGGTGTCACCATAATATATCTCATTCTTTCTACATGGCTCCGCCTAATAGCTGAAACCACTCTTTCCATTTCCTCGCCGTCATTAGCGTCACAAGTTGCGACACTATTATGTATTACTATCTCAAAATTTTCTTCGTAAGTGATTAATTGATTTGCTACATTTATATATATAGTTTTGTAAATTTGTAGTTAATTTCTAAAACTTTTTAAGTTATAAAAAATGAAACAACACTGAATTATTTGAGCCATTATTTGATGGAGTCGATTAAACCAATAAATTTTTTTGGATAATTTAACTAATTGCAAGCGAATAGTACTGAATGGAAATTATTTCAACAAAAATTCACATCAAAATTAATAGAATTAATAGAAGTTTTAAAGTAATAAAAAATAATAATTTTGAGACTTAGTTGAACTAGGAATAATAATTCAGGAGACTAAACCATACTTTTCTCTAATTTTCTTTACTTGACCATAATTTTAAAAGAAAGTACTTCTGGCCATTTAATTATAAATTAATTAATTGCAGAGGAGAACTGCTAGCGTTTATATACAGTTTGGTGAAACCAGAATCAATAACATTTACCTCTCCTCTATATGCCTCTGTTGCTCTATCCCATCCCCTTCCAATTCCATGCATGCACACTTAAATACCTTACCTACGTGTATTAATGCGCGCACACACACACAGTCTCTCTCTCGCGCGCTCGCTCACTAGTCGCTAGTCGCTACTATCCAGATGAGGAGAGAGAGTGCCTGGGGAGGAGGAGTATGTCAAATCGCCGTCTAAAGAGATTTCTTTTGGAATGATCTAGCCTCTCTTGGTACTACAATAATAATAAGTCGCTATCTTTCCTTTGTGTTGTGTGCCCCATTATACTTCAATACACACAGCGTCACAGCGTGTCAGACCCTTCCCTACTTCTTAAACGCCCCTAAAGTCAAAAGGAACCTAGCTTGGCGGTCAATACCTTAAAGAGGAATTTTGTAATCCCCGCTGCCGACTAACCTTCGTCTATACATGTTCTTGGGGTAAATATATTGACAGATCAGTTATTACTTCGTGCAGAACACGAAGTCATATGCATAGGCGCATAGCTGCTTCTACTCTATTGCACCTGCACTGCATAAAGAAAAACTACTCTGTCAGTATTATTACCCATGTTCCAGGGATTATCTAGCTCACATGAAGTCATATAATGCATCTGCACGCGAGGCCTAACTTGCTAGCTTAATTAGAAATTTGGTATATACTTTCCTATCTATCTAATGCACGCACCTCCGTGTTATTTATTTGTATATTCTTGTTCTTTTAAAAAAAGTTGTCTTGTTATGATAACATCATAGTAAATAATTTCATTACTACTGGTCAAGTACTAGTACTATAATCATAATTGTGTATCTTGAAAAACTATTTACAAGAATTTAAATCGTAATCAAAGTAGATTTAATTTCAGCTTCCTCATAACTCGGAAAGAGACACATAACAATCTACAAATTATATTTTATGGCTGATATAGTACAATTTAGCTTAGCTTATTAATTATTGCTTGGTATGGTCATTTGGACCACTTACTTTCATTCGACCCAATCAGTTGCCTTAAATTTACCATCTTAGTTATTCTACCCCGGTTTAATTCATTATTTGTTGGGATTTACATGCCTAATGAGTAGGGGGTGAAAACGGGTCGGAAAATAAGATACATTGCAAGAGAACAATATTGTAATATACAAGAGGACCTATACATTGCAATGTACCGTAGCCCATCTCATATTGAATATCCGGATCCGTTTTCATCCAATCCGGATCCGTATTCGAAAATAAGATACGGATATAATATCCGATATTCGAATATCCACACAGATAGATCCGTATTTGAATAGTAGATATATACCATATAATTTAATATATATTATGAAAATATTTATGTATATATCTATGGATATCCGATTCGTATTCGTATCTGGAAAAAAAGAAGATATGGATATAGTTTTACCACTATACGATCAGTATCTGATTTGTTTTCACCCCTACCAATGAGCGAATTACATATAAGTTTACATTGATTCGGATTAATTAATCTGAGACGAGATATCAGGGAAGATAATTGTTCCATTGTTGATTAATAGAAAAAAAAAATGATTAGACTAGTAATGTGATACGCCACCAACTTAATCATTAATGCATGCATGTGAAATTATCATACAAAATTTCAGGGGAAAAACTGGAAATGACTACAATAATCTACTGACCAGTGAAAAAAAAATAGGAACAATGCAAAAGAAAAAACATAAATGAACCCATTAAATAATACAAGACAGGGACCGCACACATTAAATTGAATCCACCTACATGCATCCAAAGGTAGGGGATGACAGAGTATATTATCTGATTAGGAGATCTACTTGAGGTTGAAGAGGCATGCATGTGATGTGATAAACTGACCTCCTTTTTTATTTTTGTTGCTCCTATTGACACTACTCGATCGGATTCCAACCTCCCCTTCATAATTTTCATCCAATAGAGAGATGCCCATGTGCCACCTTAACCTAGCAACCAAATTTCCTGTGGCACAATGACATGTGGTTCCTTGTGTGACTAGCTAGAGCGAACCATTGAGTCCATCTTATTTATATATGTTGCTTAACAAGTATTAATGGCGGGAGGAACTTTTATCAATATATAATAGTCTCAATTTCAATAGAGTTGGATCAAAATAATTTATTTAATTTAAAATATACAAGACCTAGCTACCTGCATTGATATATAGTTTCTTTTCCTAAGCTGCCAGCTCAATTAATTAGCTGATGTCATTTTGATTAATCAAGCAATCTCTCGTATATGAATTAATGATTTAAGACAAATTAATCCTGGTTTATTACGACATGCGCAACTAAGCATTAATTAAACAGTATATATATGTGAGATTGTTTGTTTGAGTTATCAACCTACACAGATCGCTACATCCTATGCGCCGCAGAAGATTTAGATTCAATTTAAAATTATACCCTACTTGTTTGCTAATCATTTTGTTCTATCTTTGTAATTGTTGCCCCACGAGTGATCAGTAATCAATTATTAGTGGTGGTATTACAAAGGGTGGAATCAGACTTTCAAATTATGAGAGTCAAACATCAATCCTATAAAACTTTTATAATATGAATGAGAGTCAATTTATAGTTAATTATTCTAAATTATAAAAAAATATGTATAAATATAAATTTTTTGAAAATTAATGGGATCAATCCCCATTCAATATTACTGTCTCCGCCTCTGGTATTATATACGGTAATAGAAAGAAACTTTTATCCATGTATAATACGTCGTGGATATCTATGATTGGTAGAAAATTAGCAATTTTTTTTTTTTAGAAGTTGACAGTAGCTATCAACTGGTACAGAAAATTAGCAATTTATTAGGTGAAACATTTTCGATGCAATTAGAATTTAGTGATTTTCGATCGAATCTCTCCATTCGTAAATGAGATCCACAATGTTGACAACACCCTTCCTCAGCCATTTGATTTCAGGTTAAGGTTAAGAAGAAGGGAAAGCGTCTTTCTTCTAGATCTTATAGAATAGAAAGAAAGACGCGTTCTGAGGTGTAAAGTCCAAAAAATAAAATGAAATAAAATCCTGAGTGATATTCAAAAAAAGAAAATGGAGAAAAATTAGATGTCTTTCACATCAAAGATCAGAATAGACAGATAAAAAAGCTAATCCCCATTTATGGCTGTAATGATTAATTGCATTAAATTACTCTGCTTTCATATGGTCGTGGAGATTGTTTGACATTTGTAAATCAGAAAAAAAAATACAATTACTCAAGGTGGAAGTCTAAACGACTTTGGTGAGGGTAGCATATATACACTGGTATACTCTGATCTGATGTAATTAATTTTTCATATCAATGCAGTTTACTTGGTAGTAGCTACCAAGCTTTCAAAAAAAATAAAAAACTTTGGTTAGATAATTGCTAATACCTTTTCCTTTCACAAAGCTGCTTCTAATACCTATGTCCAATTATGGATGAAACATACTGCAATGAACTAGCTACAACTTCAAATGTTAACACGTACCGGTCAAAGAATTATTGTGACAATTTTTTGTAGCTCAGAATAAGAATTTTGATGTTGATCAGGTTTTAAATTTACCTTGAAATTAAGGTTTTGACTTTTTGAGTTTTAAGGATATTTCTAAACTCAAGTTAAAATTTACTTAGTTCGAAATTCAGATGAAGCAATTTCTTGTGGATATTAAATAGTTGGGTGGCTTGACTTCTAATTTTTACTTATTTTTTTTACTTAGAATTAATTCCTTAATCAACAATTAAAAAAAAAACAAGTTTGCAAATGTTATGTAATGTATTTTGGGTTCTCTTCCCGTTAAATGATTAATTATTAAGACTTTCACATTTAATGAACATAGGGAAAATAAAAATTAAATTAAATTAAGAAATAAGATATTTGAGTGATGAGATAAAAATAGACAAATCAGAATATTTAGTAACTATACCCATAATCAATATAACCATAAATAATATGTCAATACATAATATACATTAATATTTTGGTATATAATTCAGGTGGATTTTATGAAATTAGTACATGCATTTTATAATAATAATTTAGATTTAGGTAAACTTAACATGGCCTCTATATGTCTCATACCAAAGAAGGATAGTGCCCAAGATATTAAACAATTTCGTCCTATTAGTCTAATTAACTGTAGTTTGAAAATTATTACTAAATATTTAATTGACAGACTTACTATATGCATGGATTCGTTGATAGATTCATCTCAAACGGCATTTATTAAAGGTAGGTATATCATGGATAATATAGTAGTAGCACACGAAATTTTGCATCCAGTTCATATTCAGAAAATAAGAGGAGTGTTGTTTAAATTAGATTTCGAGAAGGCATATGATCGGGTGAATTGGGATTTCTTATAAGATATTCTCGAAATTAGGGGATTTTGCACTAGGTTTATATCTTGGATACAAAAATGGTTGATTTCAGGGAAGTCTTGTGTTAATATCAATGGTGAATTACGGGATTACTTTCCTTGTAAGCGAGATTTACAACAAGGGATACTTTGTCACCTTTTTTGTTTAACTTAGTTGCTGATGTTTTGAATAAGATTTTGCAAAATGCTCAAAGAACTGGAATTATAAAGGGATTAGGTAATATTCCCAATTTTGAAGAGGTTTTGAACTTTCAATTTGCTGATGATACTTTGTTTTTTTTTGCAAGCTAATGGGTCCATGGTTAATGCCTTGAAGTGGATTTTACTTTGTTTTGAAAATTTATCAGGTTTGAAGGTTAATTTCGATAAAAGTGAGATGGTGGCGTTAAATTTAAATGAACAAGAGGGGTTGTTGTTAGCAAATCAATTAGGTTATAAGCTAGTGAGTTGGCCTATAAAGTACTTAGGCGTACCCTTACATTGGAAAAAATTACCAGCAACATGTTGGCAAGATCTAATAGAAAAAATTAAAAAACATCTACGAGCTTGGATAGGTAAGCTGCTGTCATTGGGAGGGAGAGTAATTTAGTTAAATACAGTTGTTTCGGCCATCATCTTATATTGGCTATCTTTATATCGTATGCCGGTTGGGATACGATATAAAATTGACCAACTTAGGAGGAGATTCCTTTGGTGTGGGGGAAGCACAGTGAGAAAAAAATATTCTTTGATTAGCTAGAGCAAAGTTTGTCGTAGTAAACAATTAGGGGGGTTGGGTGTGCTTAATTTGTCAAATATGAATGAAGCGTTATTAGCTAAATGGTTGGTTAGATTTTTGGATGATAAAATAGGAGGTAATTGGAAACAAATACTCATACAGAAATATAGTGTTATAGGGCAGGATGGGGTTCTTTCTCCTTTTTGGAAGGATATTATGAAAGATAAAGAGTTAGTTGAATTGAGTTCATATTGGAAAGTTGGAAATGGTCATTCTATACGTTTTTGGCTGGATAGGTACTTGTCCATTAGCATCTGTATACCCTAAATTATTTGATATTACTTATGATCAACATGTTTTAGTATCCCAAGTTTTTAGTCCATCAGGTATTCAATTTCAATTTTGTAGACAATTAGTGGGTCAGTACCATACTGAATGGTGTGCTTTGTTAGATCAATTTCAGAATTTCCACTTAGATACAACTAATGACCAAATATTATGGAGATGGACTAGCACAGGTCGGTTTAGTGTACACTCTTTATATACATGGCTTTGTTTTGGAGGGGTACCAAATTCTATTTTTATTAATATTTGGAAGGCACATCTACCATTAAAAATTAAGATTTTTATTTGGTTGGTATATTAAAGATAACCTTGTAAACAGAGGCTGGAATGGTACTAATACATGCATATTTTGCTCTGAAGGAGAATCTGTTTCTCATTTGTTTGCGCATTGTCCTTTGATACTTCAGATATGGAAGTGGATAGCCACATATAATAATTTTGTTTTTAATTGTACTACCTTGGAAGAACTGTGGGATATAGGTACTTGTATTCCTATGAAGGATAACAATGTGCTTATCATCATTATAGGTGCAGTCTTGTGGACTGTGTGGTTAGAGAGGAACGCGTTAATTTTTAAGAGGGGGTTGCTAAATCTACCTAATTTTTAGGTACCCAAATATTATCCATTGTTAAATTCTGGTGCTCCAACCAGAATTATAATGCAAATCAGGTGCTAACCTATATGTTACCTTCCGATGCAAAGACTTTAGTAAGGGCTTCAATAGGTACCCATTTGGAGGATACTCTGGATACAACTCTTATGCTTGGGACAGGAAGACCTTTGGAGGATGAGATGATAGATGTGATCTAAAAAAAGTAGAGAAGCTGCTTTTGAAGTCATCTTCTATAGTTTTTTTTTAGGGTTCATTTTGCTAAATAGTTGTTATAAACTTGTGTTTGGTGATGCTATAGGGAGTATTATCTGTTCTAGGTTAGCTGTTCTATTGGTATTATCTTGATGCCAAGTTTTTAGGTGTTTTGATGTATTTTGCATTTTGGTACAAAGTGACTGGTACTGGTTCTCATTGCTTGTAAGGTTTTCATTTATTAATGAAAATCGGTGGGCTTGCTCCCACTTTTCTCAAAAAAAAAAAACATAATATACATAAAAACTTTACCTTCACTGAAATTATTCTTATATTTTATATTGAGGTTGGCTAATATACAAACGATTGTTCCTGAGCTCCCGTGCAACCAAGTCGTTTTCCGATTTTCAAAATCCAAACGGTCGATCTAAACCGTCAGATGTGATCTCTATATTAAAATGTACTTGGAGACTAAATTTTATATTTTTTGAAATTTATTTACTATTTATTAAGCCACTTTGAAAATCGCTGATCCAACGGCAGCTCAAGCAAACAGTAAAAACAGAAGCCACCATTAGATCAGCGATTTTCAAAGTGCCTTAATAAATAGTAAAACAATTAAAAAAAATGAAAAATTTGGTCTCCAAGTACATTTTAATATAGAGATCACATCTAATGGTTTAGATCGACCATTTGGATTTTGAAAATTAAAAAACGACTTAGTTGCACAGGAGGTGAAGAACAATCGACTGTATATTAACCAACCTCTTTTATATTGCATATTATCATAATTGTTAGAAAACATAGCGGATACTGAGCTGATAGAGGTAAAACCATATCTATATTCTTTTTTTTCGGATACGGATACAGATACAGATACGGAGCGAATATCAGACTAATACAGATACGAATCCTAATTGTATCGGATATTTATTAAAATATTCTAAAGTTCATAATATTTATTTAATTATAATGGTGAATAACATATTTTTTTCATAATATATATTAAAATATATAGTATATATTTGCTATTTGAATATGGATAATCAAAATGTAAAATCATATCAGTAAAATTATATCAGTATCCTTATCCACACAGATATTCAAATATCGAATATATCTACATCTAATTTTTCAAATACGACTGGATATTATTTGTACCATTTTTACCCCTAATAATTGTCCATGACCATATATGGTTTGGTTACACCTTTAATATATATATAAAAGATGCAATCGATGTAAACTTTTTGGATCAGTCATAATAATTCTTCATTTGTATCCTGCAAATTCAGAGATTAGGTAACAGCTTTGAAATTCTAGCTAACAGACGACAACACCGATCCGGAATTTTAGCACATTTAAAATATATAAAAGATCTATTCGATATACCAAACACGTCCTATACAGCAAACGGTACATGCGCTCGCTCAGAAGCAGAGGATTCTTTAAAAGAATTGCATTTATCTAATCTATATTAATATTTAGTAACATTTTTATTTCAAAGAAATTGGTGGGGTGGGGTTTGATTTGACAAATGACAAAGCAGTACTCAAAAATCTCACAATCTTTGCTCTGTCTCTCAGTCTCCCCTCAAATTTGGTCAAAATATTTGCCTCGAAAAGGGGAGTCTAGAAAATATTTTAGATTTTTTAAACTACTGAACACATGGTAGGTTCTTTCACGAGAATATATGTTTTCCAAGCAAAAAGTATATGCTGTCATTTCTATCGCTCCCACATTTTCATTCCTCCGCCTTTGTTGCGGTATAAGTGTTCAATATAAATAAGTCGCTCATTTTAGTAAATCAAGAGGGTTGGGTGAGTCGAGTCACATGCTCTTCATTTAGAGTGCTACTTTTATCCGATTATCCGAATTCAATTCTGAACCAATTCGGATCTGATTTAAAAAATATAACAGGTCGAATCTGATCTTGAACCAATTCGGATCTGATTTAAAAAATATAATAGGTTAAATTATAGGTACAGTTACAAAATTAATAATTTAATATCTAATCCAGAACCGAAACAGAACTGATATTGTGATAAATAGAATATGAATTTGATTTAGTTATCCGACATGATACCTGTATAATATCCGATAAAACATATATTAATAACTAAGAAAATACAATTTTGCATATAATCAAATCAACAGATGTCACGCTAGTAATCACATTTTGCATATTAATTTTTTTTAATAACATTTGCCTTGTATATCCTCTGCATAATCATGAAAATTTATTGCTCTTATTTATATGTCTTTCGTAATAAATCTTATTGAAATGAAATATCTACCATATATCCTTCTTAATCTCTTTACCTATCAATATTTTTCTTTTTAAAAATTATTTCTTCATCAATATTTTGATTTTCAAAAGTTATTTCTCCCTAGCCTCCTGAATTCAAAAGCTTTTAACAAAAAACTAAAAACTTTCTAATACTTTTCGTTACACCTTAAATAAAAACTAAAAATTAGATCTCTTCATCAATATTTTGTTTGGACTTTAAAAATCGAAGATATAACATATGAGGCATTGATAATTAAAGTATGAGGAGATGAGGTATTGGAACTCTCTTCTTTTTAATTTTGATATATTTAACCGTCAACATAAAATATGAAACGAAAACAACATCGTAAGTATGTATCTTTATCTAGACAAAATATCTAATAATATTAAAGTTCTTTAGAGCTTCAAATATGACAGAGGAGCTCTTTCAATTTTATCCTTCGAATGAATACAGATAGATTTTTGTGGCAAGGTAACTCAGGTCCTCGGAAAAAATACTCATTAATTAAGTGGGATAGTGTGTGTTTACCAAAAGAGTATGGGGGTATGGGGGTAAAAAATCTGGCTCTTATGAATGACGCCTTACTTGTCAAATGGTGGTGGAAGTGGAAACATCCGCACTATTCAGGGTTGTGGAAACAAGTTATTCAATTACTTTACAATACACACACCCCATTAGCTCATATGTCTCCTTTTTGGAGGGAGATAATGAAATTACACAATATAGGTGAACTAAGCTGTTCTTATCAACTTGGTAATGGGCGTAATATTCGATTTTGGCTAGATATTTGGCACTCTAGTTGTCCTTTAGCTACCACCTTTCCATTTGTTTTTGAACTGTGCACTAACCCCTCTATTTCTCTACAGGATGTTCTCGAATATAGAGGTAATAATATCAGATTTTGCAGGATTTTGCATGGAATTTTGCTTACTGAATGGCATGAGATCGTTAAGATCATTCATGCATATACCCCTAATCCTTCTCCTGATTTACCTTTGTGGAGATGGGACACACATTTTCAGTTTTCAACTTGTTCTTTATATGATTTCTTGGCTTTTCGAGGGGTGGGTGTGTCAGAGGCAATGACTTGGTGGCAGGTTCCAATACCACCTAAAGTCAAAATATTTATGTGGTTACTTTTTCACAATAAAATTTTAACAAAGACAGTGTTGAGCAGACGAGGGTGGAAAGGACCTACTGAGTGTTTGTTTTGTCCCAATGTGAGAACAAAGGAAACTGCTAGGCATTTGTTTTTACATTGTCCATATATCTCTCAAGTTTGGTTTTGGATGGGTGATTTTCAACAGTTAGCGCCCTCATGGTCCTCGCTTCATGATATTCTTACTCTTGCTCTGACATTGCCTTTGGCGCAACGACACGCCATGTTAATGGCTGTCAGTGCTCTTTGCTGGTGTATTTGGAAATGTCGCAATACGTTGTGTTTTGATGATAAACCTTTTCCCTCCATTAGACATATCATTTTACTCACTTGTTCTATGTTGGACTATTGGACAGGTAATAAGAGATGCACGGTGAAGCAACATTTAGCACGATGGGTCCCAGCTGATTTGGACATGATCCCCCTGCAGACACTTTCACCCAGCCCTATGAACTTGCTTACCAGAGATACTGGTACCGTAGTCTCTCGAGAACCACTGCTGCTTGAAGGATTTTAAGGCGAAGTTGGCTTTATGGCGAGCTTCCAAACATTTCTGATTTTTCTGTTTACTGTTTGCTGTTGCTTGACTGTAATAATCATGAGGTAGTTCTCTCATGCTGCTGACTGTTTTGGCTCGTTTGTTAGTGCTCTCTTTTCTTGTTTTGTTAAGATAGTGCATCTGTGGTGCCTTGTTGTTTTCTTGTTTAGGCACTGTTGCTTAGTTTTGTGGTTGCTCTACTTGTTTGTTCTACTTTGTAAGACTTTTTCAATAATGGAAGGGCATTTTTGCCTCTTTTTAAAAAAAAAAATGAATACAGATAGAATCGTAGTCCATCAGTGTCAATTACTGCTGTAGAAGAATTAGACATGTTCGGATCTGAATTAAAGAACTATCAGACGGTGAGGATTTACCGTACACAATCAAATTAAATTCTGTTCATTAATGGGGACGCCCGGCCGAAAGAGGATGTGAAGCCTAGCTAGATCAGTGCAAGATTGTGACACACACACACACACACACACTCGTGCGCACCAAATTCAAATGAGATAAGTGATAATTATTTGGCTCCGTGTATGGTTTCTTGTTTCGACACGTATGGTTAGAATGTTCAAATCTTGGCTATTATTAGACTATAAATGCATTCGGGCACTTTTTAATAATGAATAACAGGGGGTATTTATCTGAACCAACGTATATTTGCAGGGATAAGAAATTTGGAATTTGTATTTTTCCTCCAATTTCTTAGGAATACAAAACCAAATTTGCTTGATTGTCATCTCTTGGCTGATATCCTATCTTTTACCAGTCTGATGCGGACATATAAATAGATAGCTTACTTGTATTAAAGAGTATTAAGTTAGGGTGTGTTCGACAGCACAGTGGGCAGGAGTATAGACACAAAAACTGATTTTTACTGTTTACATGGGAAAAAAAATTCACTCTAAGTGAAATTTTTTCTCCACATAAACAGTAACTTTTGTGGAGCCACTGAACATGTCCTTAAAGAGTTGGGGCTATGGTGAGTTGTGAAGTAAGAACTTTGTTTTACTTTATGCTTATATTTTTTATTTTAGAAAGTTCAAAAAGTCGATCTGATCTGCTTAGCATAATCTACATTTAAACGTGCTAGGAGACCAAATTTTACATTTTTTTTTGGAAGTTTATTACTATTTATTTAGAATTTTTTAAATCATTGTTTTTTTGTGGTTCATAATCCATCTAAAAATAATGATTTTCTATCAATCTAAAAAAATAGTAATAATATTTCCAAAAAATGTAAAATTTGATCTCCAAACACATTTCAATATGGAGATCATGTTGAGCAGTTTGGATTAGCTGTTTAGACTTTGAAAATAAAAATACAAGCATGAAGTAAAATAAGAATCTTACTTGACAACTTACCATAACTCATCTCTTTAAGTTGAATGCTCAAATATATGTAAAATTTTGGTGAAAACTTGCCTTTTATAAATTTTTTTTTTAAAAAAGAATTAAATATGAAAGTGTGAATGTGTGATTTGATGAAAATTTTGGTTGAGTAATAAATATTTTATATATTGATTAAGTAACTGTTAGATTGGCTAATTTTGGGTGGAAAAGGGTTGTTGTTGGATAAATGTAACTATTGCTCCATCTATTCCCATGCAATTTCTCTCCATCGTTTGGAGTTAATTAATGACTAATAAATTGCATTAATTTCTGGATGAAGAAATGAAAAAGAAAGAAACCTTACCCACGTGGGCCCGTGCTCACTACGAAAGAGAAAGAGAAAGAGAAAGACAGAGGAAGAAGACAAAAGAGGCGCTCGTGCGATCTTGATTTGATTGACAAGCCCTTTTTCTCCTCAAACCAAATTGCATTATTCACTCATTATATTTTTTTATTTTTAGAAATAAAGAAAAATATTATTAAAAATAAGAAAACTGATACCAGTACCCACGCTACAGTAAATCCACATCATAACTCAAAAATATCCGCACCATAAATGCATGATGAGAACCACTCAAACTAGATGGGGGACCAAACACATTTTTAGATGTGAGTTTTTTTTTTCTCCGTTCATTTTCGTCCATATTTCTGACAATCTATGAGTAATTTTGCAATCTAAAACCACTAACGTCTTCTATGCAATTTTCTCTTTCAAATGAGATCCATGATGACGTACTTTCAAGTTCGTCGTCACACAAATATTTATACTTGCACTTGCAGTATTTTTTTACATATGACACTGGATGATATCTGGAAGTATTAATATCAAGTATTCCAAGTATTGATATCTATGTGGTCAACTATTTTTGTTAGAGAAATGTTGCAAGTACTTTTTACATATGAATATATTACACTAGATAACATCTGAAAGTATTAATATCAAGTAATACAAGAATTTATATCTATGCACTGAAGTATTTACATCTGTGTGGCTATGTTTGTTAGAAAAAGATTGACGCGGAGACAATTAGGGAAGGTTGATGCAGGGATGCGGGGTCCCCACTACTTCATTTGAGGAAGGTTGACGCGGGGACCATTAGGTACTGAAAAAGAGAGTGATCATATCAAGTGACGCACACAAGTATAAATATCTTATTTTGTAAGTATCAATTTCTTATCTTGCAACTATTTATATTTATAAAGACTGACGCTGGACGAGTGTGGGGACTGAAAAGGGGGGACCATGACACATTATGTCTTTAATGTACAGTGCGGACACTGTAGCACGGAGATGAAAATAATTATTCTAAAAATAACGATCAATTATTTTTCTTTAATAAAAAGTAGAATTGATAACTCAATGATTTAGTCATACTGATTTCAATAATTTATCACCCTAACGGTCCAACCGTGTGAAAATATAATTAATTTTATTTCTAATTATTTAATTTAGTAATTTCTAAAAATAAAAATTGCACCAATTACTAGTTATGGTTACGCCCTTATTTTTTTTTGTTTTGCAAAATAAAAACATAAAAAATCATACGACACAAGCATATTAAGTATTTATATATGGTATATTCCAACTCTTATCCACATGAGTGTGGCTACGTATCAGTATTCAAATTAAAATAAATAATAATCTAAAGACAGATTGATCTTTTTAACACAAATATGGTCAGATCAAATGAAAGAGACTTATTAAATTCATATAGCTATTTTGCAAAATCCTCACTTGTTTCTTCACAGTTTGGAGTGGTATTTCATGCAATTTTTTCTATAAATATAGTACAGGCTCTTCTATATTAGCAGTTAATTTCAGTTTGAATTTATTTTCGTCTATGCCTTTCGGATCTGATATCATTTGAATATTAAGCATATTTTAAAATATATTGTTTTAATGTATAAAAAGTGTGTATAGCACAAGGTGAATCACACAGTAACATCTCCGTATTAACAAAGAATTGCAACATTGCAACCAATTAAATTGCAGAGATAGACAATGGGGATTCAACTGGCCTATATAAAGGAGGCGTATACCATTCAAAGCAGAAAGAAAAGGCAGAGAAGAGGAAAGAGATAGAGGGAGAGAGCTCCACTACTCAATTATATCTCATCAGTAGAAGCTCTGTTTCTCTGTATCCAAAACAGAGGAAAAAAAAAGTGACACACAAAAGAGAGCGAAAATGGTGATTTTTGGAATCATAGTTGGTCTGATGTTTGGTATCTTGTTGCTATGTACCGGTTTGTTAAGATGGAATGAGCTGAGATATCGAAAGAAGGGGTTGCCACCTGGTACAATGGGGTGGCCTCTGTTTGGAGAAACAACAGAGTTTCTCAAGCAAGGTCCTTCTTTTATGAAGGCAAGAAGACTTAGGTGAGAATCCATGTAAATGGATATTTGTGTAATATTATGAGTTTATTGGACTATTTTTCAATTTTTGCTATCCTCTGTTAAGACCATTTTCATGGCAAAAATGAAACAGAAAAGGTTTAATTTGCAAATGCTTTATAGTTTATTTTTGCAGGAAAATTACGTACATGTAAATGGGAATATTTTTGTTGCAACAAGTAAATGGTATTTGATTTGATGAAACAAGTAAAAAATTTTGTTGAGCTGGAAAGGGAAGAGGCCAAAAGGTGTGCCTGATTTTATAGAAAGGTTGTCTACCAAAAGCCCATCTTACCCCACTGTTCCAGCTTCATGCCTCTCTTCTTTTCTCCCCTTTTTACATTTTTAACCCCGTATCATTCATCAATTTAATCATTGATCCCTTTATCCGTCACCCCCTTTTTTCAATGTGCTCTGTTTTTATCCTTGGAACCTCCCAAGAATCAATCTTGCACATTATATATAAGTTATCCATGGTACAGTATTTTTTATTTTTTTATTATTTCTTATTGAGGTTCAAATGTTAAATTGAGAGACAATACATTTTCTCATTGTAACAACCTTATTTTCTCTTATTACTGTTTGTTACAGGTATGGGAATCTATTCAAGTCACACATTTTGGGTTGCCCAACTGTAGTATGCATGGATCCGGAGGTGAACCGGTACATACTGTTGAGTGAAGGTAAGGGGTTTGTACCGGGCTACCCACAATCAATGCTTAATATTTTGGGGAAGTGCAACATAGCTGCCGTGCATGGACCCACACACAAGGCCATGAGAGGTGCCATGTTAGGTCTTGTAAACCCAACCATGATCCGAGACCAGCTCTTACCAAAGATAGATGAGTTCATGAAGTACCACGTTCGCAACTGGCATGGAAAAGTCATCGACATACAACAGAAAACTAAGGAGGTACGTACTTGTGTTATATGATTTCTTTTTTTCAAAGAATATTCTTCTGAAACATGGCGAATACAAGTACAAAGAGGATGGTTGAGATAGTAAACAGAGCACTGTTTGCTCTGTTTAGTTAGCACAGGTCAGACCATGGAAACAACGAGAACCAATTAAAAATAGAGAATCTCTGGTGTGAAGAAACAATTGAGGAACTGATTGAACTTAACACCTGTTCTTGGCAGAGGAGGGTACTACCGTACTAGGTGTATTACTATAGGTTTTGTACTTGTGTGTTTTCGATGATGTAACTAATACCAGAACAGAGAACTCAGAGTACTATTTTCACTATTTTAATTGAACCAATCTTTCTTTTATTGATTTTGGGAAATAACAAATATGCTTTTTGTAGATGGCAATGCTATCAGCACTTAAGCAAATAGCTGGGATAGAGGCTGGCCCCTTGTCTGATGCACTAAAAGCAGAGCTATTCAAATTAGTACTCGGCACACTATCTCTGCCCTTCAATTTCCCTGGCACTAACTACCACCAGGGGTTTGAGGTAATTAAATATTAAAAATTAGAATAACATTTTGATTTTGCTCTTAATTTTATTTGATTATTATGAGTATTCACTTTTATTTATTTTTATTCAAATGGTAGGCAAGGAAGAAGCTTGTGGGGATGTTGAGAGAGATAATTGAAGAGAGAAGAAGGGATTCTAATTCTAACTGCCCCAAAAATGATATGCTTGATTCCCTTTTGGAAATTGACGAGAATTCAAAGGCAAAATTGACTGATGAGCAGATAATTGACCTCATAATTGCTCTTGTTTATTCTGGTTATGAGACCGTTTCTACTACTTCTATGATGGCTGTAAAATATCTCTCAGATCACCCAACCGTTCTACAAGAACTCAGGGTACGTACATAATAATATTGCTTAATTAATTACCATTTTAACTTCTTTTGTGTAAACAAAATTCAATGTGTTGAAGAATTTTTTTTCCCAATTATTTTGCAGAGGGAGCATTTGGAAATCAGGAAACAAAAAACCACTGATAGCAGAATTAACTGGGACGATTACAAGTCGATGCGATTTACTCGTGCCGTTATTTTTGAGACTCTCAGGATGGCCACTGTTGTCAATGGAGTTCTTAGAAAAACAACCAAAGATGTAGAAATAAATGGTTGGTAATTAACACACTGTTTACTTTTACTTTAAATTTTTAGGAGAATATTTTGAATCTCATTGATATATCGTTTGCAATTTTGTTTTCAGGTTACATAATTCCAAAAGGTTGGAGAATATATGTGTACACAAGGGAGATAAATTATGATCCTTATTTGTACCATGAACCTCTTGCCTTCAATCCATGGAGGTGGCTGGTATGTATAGGAAGTTTAATTACCTAGCAAATTAATTAAATGTTCGTTTTCTTTAGTTTTATTTGATGCTTAGTGATCTAATGATTTTATTTTACTAAATATGAAGGGCAAAAATGTTGAATCGCATCCCCATTTCATGTTGTTCGGAGGAGGGGGACGGTTGTGTCCCGGAAAGGAGCTCGGTATAGTCGAAATTGCAACATTTCTGCATCACTTCATCACCCAATATAGGTTTGCCATCAAAATATTTATTTTATCATATTATAACAAATATTGAAATTGTGCAAAATTTCTGAATTATTATATATGTCTCTCTTTTTTGAATGCAGATGGGAGGAGGTTGGAAAGAATGAGATAATGAAATTTCCAAGAGTGGAAGCTCCAAATGGGCTCCACATCAAAGTATGGGAGAATTAGAGAAGGAATTTTAATTTTGTTGGGTTATTTTGTACATAGGTTTAGAATTTAGATAGGAGCTTACGTACGTACTACTAACAATGATAGAGCAAGCATGGTGATGGTGGATGGCATCTTATTATAGGTGCCTTTTTGTAAGAATTATTAGTGTCTCAGCATTTCTTGCTTTCTTTCCCTTTTTGTAAAGATGTGATTTCTAAGAAATTCATGTGCCAATGGAAAGCAAGTATTAAGTTCACCAACCGTTTAATTAACTTTGCAAAATTTGTGTACTTAGTACATATATACCATATCATGTACGGTCACCAACAATGCTTCTAATCGAATATTAGTAAATATTGTAATCTGCTGGGGTCAATTCGAAGTTTCAGCTGGCAACACACGTGCACGACACTTATCTTAATGCAGGAAAGCTGTTCGATAAAATGCCCTTTAAAGCATCTGCAGACCCGTAACTAAGCCATGGGCAACACCTTAGCAGGGGGTCACCACCGACCTCTTCTCTTCATTGGACGCCTACTATTGATGTTGTCACTTGTCAATGGTTACATATCGAAGCATGGAGGAACCATGCGCACGAGGTGCTCGATGAAATGCCCCTGAGACCAATACTTGCTCCATGTGCCCGCACGACCTTACGCTGATAGTGATGCGACTGACCAGAGCCGTCTCAGTCACTGGCACGGCTTCGTTGGCTTGGGCCATGACAAAGAAAATCATATCTAGTTAGATGATTTTTTATTTTATTGTATTATCAAAATATTATTAAGTTGGAAAAATATTTATTTTGATATTGTTTACAACTTTTTAAATATAGTAAATTTACAATATTATTTGGAATGTAGTCTTAAATTAGTTAAAATGAGTTCATTTTATTTACTTCAGGAAAATTAATTTTCTCTTTCTCAATTATCTCTATTTATTGTCTCCCACAATGATCCCTCTAGATCTAAGTGCATATCTTAGGGGTGTTAATGAAAACCGTTTACCCGTTTATCCTACTCGTATTGTATTCGATAAGGCATGGGAAGATTTTTTTTGCATTAGCTTATTGGATATGGATATGAGTAAGGATTTTTTTTTCATTAGCTAAACGGGTATGGGCACAGATAAAGACTATTTCGTACCTCTAACATATCTGTTCTTTTTAGTCGAGAACTCATTTTTTATGCTCTTGTTACTAAAACGGATATAAAAAATATACGTCACCACATTTTCTATCCTTTATTATTTGCTGAGAGACAAATACCTCGCCGACAATTCATATCGTCTATTTTTTTTTATTGCCATGCATCATGATGGTGAGAACACTATTGAGATGCCTCAATTAATACTATGTGCAATATCAATTTTCACAAACCACTTGAATTGCAGTCTCATTTTAAGTTTTAACAACATTGAATTTTGGATGGATGTATTGGGAATATTTTGCATGCAGCTTAATCAATGTTTTTAATGGATTAATCGACAGATGGGTATATTAATAATATAAGTGAATTTAGATTGGGGAATAACTAATTTTAAGATTTTGAAGGGAAAATATCTAATTGATGAAGTTATAATGGACATGTATCTAAATTTCTCTATTTATTAATATCCTCCAAAAATAAAAAATTACAAAAAATATCCAATATTTTTGGGTGTTATCAAAACTACCTAAACTGCCAGAAGTTTTGGCGGTCCAAGATTTTCTATATAATTTTTTATTTGATATCATGCAATAGAGCAGAAATCGTGATTTTCTTTTATTATTTTTTAAAAATAAATAGAGATATAGTAAGAAAATATACCGTGGTCCTTGTAGTATATTTAAACTCTAAGGTATTCCATATATCTTCCTAGAAATATTTTATATTTTTAATATTTTAATATTTTAAAATAACTTTTAGAAAAATAGATGGAGTACCTTAGAATTTGAATGTACTAGAAGAACTGTGATAATTTTTTATTAATCCATAATGATTTTTGAACCGGAATTAATAACTCAGATCCAAAATATTTTTGTTTTTTTTTTCAATAATACATAAATAAATATTTTAATTTTTTTACAGCGCAAAAATTTTTACCTGAAAAATGTTTCGTAGTATTTCTAGTACATCTAGATTATAAGATATTTCATTTATTTGATTTGATGTTCTTTCTAGTATATTCAAATTGTAAGTTGCTCTACTCATTTTAAAAAATTAATAAAAGGAAATCATGGTTTTGGTTTTGTGGCATGATGTCAAATAAAAAAAAGTATATATAGGAAATAATGGACCGCCCAAATTTCTGGCGGTCTGAAAGAGAACCGAACTGTCAGAAGTTCTGGCGGTTTGGGCAGTTTTATAAATACTCCAGAAAAATCTGGATGTTTATGTAATTTTATTTTTATTTTTTTGATGGATATTAAAGAAAATTGGGCTCTTTGGGCTGAATTGACTAGTAAAGTAATTCATTTAGAAAGAAATTCTAAGTGGCCTGAAAGTAATCATAATAACCGAGATATCATCGTTGCATTAAGTTGATTTGGTGGCCCAAATTCCCGGACCATCTTGTACCTCACTAATTTTGAGTAGCCGGATAGAAATGAAAGCCTAGCACGAACATACAATTGAAAGTATGACATTCAAAATCTTCAATAACTTGTATCTGTACTTTAACTTATTTTTATTTTCGACGAGAGTTCAACTCATGTTTTTATGTACAAAATAATTATTTTGTATCCACCTAAAAAATAAAAATAAAATAAAAATTTGGTCCCCAAACACATTTAAAAAATGAAGATCATGTTAATCAGTTCGGATTCATTGTTTGAATTAAAAAAATGAAAATAAAGTATACGAGGAACAATAACTCAATGAAGTATGGAAGCCATTCAGATTCATATTTGTATTCATTAAATATCAAATATGTATATGTTTAATATTTGATCCTTATTCGTATCTGAATCAGTGTTGTAAATAGTGGCATGTGCTAATTAGACTGACAGGGTACTACCAAGCGATTAATAAAAATTAATTGGCTGATTAGTCAGAAAAATCCGTATCAGTTTAATCACCACCAATGACTAATCGGCCAATTAATCATCTTAAAAGACCATTTTTTTACAACACTGATATGAATCAATGTTGTAAATAACGGTATGCAGTCGTCAGACGGACGGGTACCACCAAGTGATTAATCGGTATCCCTCCAATCACATAATCTATCATTTTTTGATTAAATATATTTGTTTTATGTGTAGAAGTCTAAATTTAGTTAAAATCATACTCACCACACATACTGCTATATGGCTTGTCACAATTAAAATTGAATGAATCCTTAGTAATATATTTTCTTATTTCTCCTTAAAGCTATCTTTATTTTTTACAATTAAATTATTTTCTTATTTCTTCATTTCCATTTTCTTGCTAATATGCTTTATTTGGAGAACCAATAAAATCCTGTGGGATAGCAAGAATAAAATCTTGACGGAGAGGGGTTTGTGTATTCAAAGAATTTTTGAAATAGCAAGAATAAAATATTTTGCTGTCAAATTAACATTGGATTTTGGAATTTTAAACTTGTGTTATTTTTTTATAAATAAACTGATTAAGGACATAATACAAACTCTGAAATACATTTATCTTAATAACGAACATTTTATTTATTAATTCTAAAATTAAAAATATATTTTTGTTTGTTATTTAGATATGTCATGTATAAAATTTAGTGTAATTTACGAATAATTTTGATATTATATTGTGTTTTTGGTTGAAAATATTAATACTAAAATTAAAAACATATTTTTGTTTGTTATTTAGATATCTCATGTATAAAATTTTGTGTAATTTACGAATAAGTTTGATATTATATTTTTTTGGTTAAAAAGGCTTTTTGTGCCCAGTTTCATTAATCCAAGGAAACTTATAGAGTTCGGAGGTTTCATATTATATTAATAAAACTTATATTTTAAGGTTTCAAATTGCTACATAAATAATGTAGAGAAAATAAAGATGATTCAATCATCCTGAATTTGAAGAGAAAATCATTTTTTTTTCTGATATGCTATATTTTTGTGTTAAGAGAAGAAATAATTTATATTAAAGCTATTGTATCTTTGTGAATAGATGAAGAGTAGATTTTGTGCTGATGGAAACAATTTTATATTTCCGATATGGAGAGAAAAATAAAGAATATCTAAAACTTTCATGTATATAAATTATATATAGAGAAATTTTCATAATAAAATAATTTCCATCAAAAAATATATGTAGAGAAAATTCTTATTTAATTAATTAAAGTATATATTTTCTAATTTTGTTTCTTTACAGATAATTTCTCCTC
This sequence comes from Carex arenaria, assembly GCA_964058825.1. Classification (NCBI taxonomy): domain Eukaryota; kingdom Viridiplantae; phylum Streptophyta; class Magnoliopsida; order Poales; family Cyperaceae; genus Carex; species Carex arenaria. The sequence goes on from CAXKVW010001427.1 coordinate 59,206, forward strand.
TAAATATTTGAATCATTTAATGACCTATCTTACTTCTAAAGAAAATTAGATATTCGTATTGTGCTTTGTGTTAAATTTCTCAACCCCACAATCAATACAAGACAAGAAGCATTGTGCAGCGAAACTTATAAGTTCAATTTAGTAATTTTTGAATTGGAGTGGTACTAGTTCCTTCATTGCTTATGGATATATGTTTTTGATGTAAGAGGAGCTGATTTGAAAATTAATATAAATTATGAATCTTGATAAGGTATGAACCATATTAATTTAACATTTCTAATTTTATTATTTTATTATATATTTTCAATTTGAGCAATTATAATTTACTTTTCATATTTTGTTTGCTCATTTTAAAAAATATTGGACTACATCAAAGATGATCACACTGGCAATGTTACTTTACGAACTTTTTCATATTATATTTGATCATTTTTTTTTTCATTTGTTGTTGTTTCCTTTATTGTTATTTATTATTTAGACCTTCATTTTATTTCATCTGTATCTTTTATTTTCATTTAAATATATATATATATATATATTTTATTTTGTGTGAATGTCAAACAAAAAAGTCTATTCATATTCTATTCAATCTTATAATATGTCACCGTTGCAACGCACTGGCACGATACTAGTATATCATAATTTATTAAAAATAATTTATTTAACTCATTAAACTTAATTTAAGTTAGTTTTCTTATTGTAACATGACACTACGCTTATTTCTTCTTAACACATAAGCATTTTACATATGTAAGTAACACATTTATTTAATGAAAAAATATATTTGAAAATTAAGCATTTTCAAATACTAATAACATATTATTTGAAAGAAATGAAACATTCTATCATAAAATCACTAAATTTAGTGTATTATAACAACTTAATTTCATAAATGAACATGTCGTACTACTTGAAAAAAATTACATCAGTAAGTTAGAAAAATATATAGTTTATAAATAATAAAAGAATTAATCAGTTTCATAGTAAATAAGAAGAAAAAACATATATAAAAAATATTGGATGTATATCCAAGCACAAATAAAACTACAATACATGATTTATAAATCTTATTATCACACACTATCATAGAAAAAAATAATGTGAAAATAAATATTCACTGGAATAAATAGAAATAAACAGGAATAAATGGGAATAAACAACAATAAATCGAAATAAACTCATTATTAAATGGTAAAACGGCCGATTAATTGATTTCATCCACAAAAATGCATCCATTAAGTGTATTCGTAACGGTTTACCACTGTTAACGATTAAACGGCCGTTTAATCGTCTATTAAGACGTACTGTTGTTTACAACACTGATCTGAATAATAAAAATGAATACAAATATAATTTTACAACTATACGGTCTGTATTTGACCTCTTTGCATCTCTAGCTACTATTCATGCTCTGATGGACATGGCTAGTTAATTAAGGGAACATGCATATAGTAATTTAATATTTTTTTCAATATTTCTAATAAAGAAAAAAGATGGTAGCGTAAGATTTAAGCTCATCGATCCGACGGTCAACTCTTTTTTGTCTCCTTTAACTACTCCAATTATAAATACTTCCATATGTACTTCAGAGGTTACTTGTGCGTTGAGCTTAAGCTACGCGGCTTATCCTTAATCACACTCTATATATAAACACTGCTCTCTCTCTTTGCCTAAACCATCGCTTTTCTGGAAGAAGGAGAAGGGAATATTCGCCTGGTTCATTTCAAAGCAGGAGGATATTTGGATCAAAAATATGTCTATTGGTAATTTCTCTCTCTTTTGTCTATCTTAAATGTTTTTCCTCCGAGCCGTTCAATTAAATCTAAACGATCGATTAATTTGGAATAAAATAAAATTGAAGAGTTAAGTTATATCATTTAAGTGGTAATTTAGATGAAAGAGGAAGTTATTATACAATCACATAATAGGAGGAGCTATATACATTGTTTAATACAATTTGTTTTACGTACTGCATGTGGTGAAGGTGAAATACCATCAAAAATACTTTGTTTATTTTCCTTTTCAATCTTTTTAGTTTGTAGTAGACGAAACTTACATTTTTGAGGTAGAAATGTAGGGGTCAAGCCCCTCAGATTTCATTGCATCAGACACCAGAGGTGTCGAATTACCTTATTGTTTTTTAAAAACGGAAACAAAATGTAAAAAGAAAGAGAACAGATGAAACTTACTTTATGTCTGCATTTTTTTAAAGTAGATATCATTTCTAGTATTATACCTAGGGATCTAAATATGTGTGCCGTGCTGTATTTAAATTAGATTTATACTCGATGTGTCATGTTATGATTAAATTTGAAAAAATTATCATGATACATTAGTTACGTCGTGATTGATTACACTGGTCACGTTAAAATATTTTTTTTAATCATTTAAGTTAGTTTATTCTATTCCATATTCACTATTTGATCAAGATATAACTGTCATAATTAATTACATGTGACTCGCGTGACCACGTATCATATCATGTCGTGACCATGTGCCATATCATACCAAAATTTTAAAAAATTATCACGTCATACGAATGATCACAACATAGAACACGCGGATCACTACGCGTAACCGTCACACGTGACGTATCCGATTATGCTGTGACTTTTTTCCTATCACTAAATCAATACCCCATAATCTTTGTTATTTCCGACAATTTCATTATTCCGGACAACAGTTACCGTATATGAGAAAATTATACGTGACTAAAATACCGGCTGAAAAGAAAAATTGAAGCCTTACTTGTACACTAATTTATATTTTAATTTTCTCAGTGCACTATATTATTTTTGTTTGATACGTATACTAATTATCTACTTTGTCAGTTTTGCTACTCAGCAAATTGTTATCGTATATACTTATCAAAAACTTCTAAATATGTAACTTTTCAATCAAAATTTGAAAATTTCTTATTTCTCCACTGAAAAAAAATATTATTATAATTTTTCTTTCATCAATCTAATTTTAAACAATTATTTTGATTAATTAGAATAATCAGTTTTTAAACTTTTTATCTAATTTCAAACTTTTACTGCTTACCCATTTTTTTTCATTAATATAAACCCAATAGTTAAATTTGCACATTACAATTTAACATTTGATTGATTATAATGCAAAAAAAATATTGATCGGGGTTGGACAATAATAATGTTTTCGTCTGAAGAGAAGAGTAAGTTAGTCCTTTTATTTTAAAATAAAAGATTAATAATGAGCACAAATAAATGTTTAAAATTAGATTACAGAAAAGAAAAAAATAGCGATTATATATTTTTAGGGTGGGAAATAAGCAATTTTATGTTTTGATGGAGATTGGATATTTAGAAGTTTTTTTATCGGTATGACAACAATTATTCTAATTTAAAATGAGAAAAATAAGAATTTTAAGTATTTTGATGGAAAAATAGACAATTTAGAATATTTCAATGAATATACCAACAATTATTTCTGAAAATTATACGTACGGCACTATATATAAAAGCCATAATTGATGCGGACCGTCTGATGATCAATATTAGAAGATCCATATTGTACCTCGATTGTAGAATTCAAGTGCAATTTTGGTATGTTGATACTAAATAAGTTTATGGCAGCGGCCCAACAAATCCCGCTTGATTAATTATATATGTATTGTTTCTTCAGGTTTCGGAGCATTCAATTCTTCAAAAACTCCCTCTTTTGGGGCAGGGGCACCCAACTCTCCATTTGGTTCATCCAGTGGTGTGATCTCCAGCTCTCCATTATTTGGTGTGTCTAGTACACCGGCATCCGGTGCTTTCATCAGTTATCCTCAAACCAATACACCGATGTTTGGCTCTTCATCAAGATCTACATTATTTGATGCTCCAAGTACATCAGCATCTCCACTGTTTGGTGCACCTTGTACGCATGCTTCCAAGTCTTCATTATTTGGTGCACCTAATACACCGGCACCCGGTGCTTCTGACTCTCCATTGTTCGGTGAATACAAGACAATGGCATCCGGCACTTCCAACTCTCCATTGTTTGGTTGTGCATCCAGTACACCAGCATTTGGCACTTCTAACTCTCCCTTATTCGGTGCTTCTAATAAGTCGGCATTTGGTGCTTCACGCTCTTCATTATTCAATACATTTGGCACTCCGTATGAAGTTTCGAATAAGTCGGTATTTGGTGCATCTAGTAACCCATTTGTGGCTTGTACTAAGCCAGCTTTCGCATCTTGCGCATGTACGTTCAGGGCCTCTAGTAACCCGGGATATGCGGCATGTCGGTCTTGTAGTAATATGGCCTACAATGCTTCCAACCCTCCATTTAATACAACCACACCGTTTCCACTTCAACAATCCAGTGATCCTGCTTCCAAAGCTTTTTTTGGCTCTCCGTTTGGTGCATCTGGTAGACCTGTCACTGGTACTCCGTCATTTGATGCATTTACTGGTACAACTGCTTCAGGATTTGATTCCTCTAATAAACCAGCAGTTAGCTTGCGTACCACACCGTTTCCACTTCAACAATCCAGTGATGCTGCTTCCAAAGTTTTTTTTGGCTCTCCGTTTGGTGCATCCGGTAAACCTGTCACCGGTACACCGTCATTTGATGCATTTACTGGTACAACTGCTTCAGGATTTGATTCCTCTAATAAACCAGCAGTTAGCTTGCGTATCCCTCCATTTGGTGGTTTCCAGACACGTTCATTTAAAGAAGTAAGTGATCCATGTTCATGTTTTGGTAAACATTTATCCGCTGGGTTTACTTCGTGGTCTCCATTTTGGAAGGATCCAGTACTGTTGGCCTCATTTCCTTTGTTGGCACCGACAAAATCGGGGTGTCAGCAGAAGGAAGAGAGTCCAGCGGTTGCTTACAAGCCACTGTGCAATTATCAGGATGAGAATCAGCACATTGTATACATGTCGATAAGTGCAGTGCTAGCAAAAGATAACAATATTAACATGAGCCATGATGAACTGAGATGGATCGAGTATTCTCGATGCAATGGCAAAGGTATATATGCAGTAAATATATTTTCTTTCAACTTACATAGTTACATGCACGCCAACCACTATACATATATATTTCGTATTTTTCATATATAGTTTAATTTGTTTTGGGTAATATATATTACAATTGCTTGTTCTAATTAAAACTGTAGGTGCTGCATCCAACAACAAGTCAGCAGATGATGTCTTTCAGATTAAGAGTACCAACGCCGAATCGGATCTGATTTCCATCAAAATTGAAGTTCCTTCCCGAGTTGCAATTCAACTGCTTGACGCGTTCAAGTCACTTGGCATCAATTAAGTTGTATATTTATGTCATTCGACATCCGCTTCTATATATGTTTTCCAATCCTTTTTCTATTTTTTTTGTAACTCCAGAAATTTCTATTTATGAAGAAAGAGAGACGAGATTTTTCATTTCAAATTATATATCTTGTGGAATTGAATTGTTGTGATCGGTTATATATTAATGTACTGGTTTCATGATCTGTGCTTTCGATATACATGAAAATAAATGAATCTATTCGCTTAAGTTAATTATTCTTTATCGAATTGTTATCTGACAATTGACCCAATATATAAATAGCTAATATATTCAATAAATAAATAACAATAACCGTAATCGAAGTTAATTTCATGGTAAACGAGCACGCACCCATTTATACAAGGGTACATGCAAAATAAATTCATACATCTATTTTCCGTTATTCTACATGATGCAATTTAAAAATTAATTAATTAATGTATTATATAATATAAATTTAATTTTGTAATTTGAAAATAATTATTTAGTTCTGTTAACAATTTTATCAAAGAACAAATTATTTTCAAATACGATAAATTTAATTTTATAATTTGAAAAACTTTTGTTTAGATCTATCAGAATTTGATTTGGGACCAAAACATTCGAAATTGAACATACATTGTATATACAGTTTGTTTAATGACAAATAAAACATATATAATTTTATTTTTATATATGTTTTTTATTAAATGTAGCATTAATTACCTTTGTTGTACAAAAATAAATTATCATTAATATATCCACATTTCCAGAGTTAGATAAAAAAAAATTTATACATAAGTTGTTAGAATTCAGACCAAGAAATGCTAATCTAGTATCAGAATCAACAAGGCCCAAGCCCAGCAAGCATCTTTGGGCTCAAATTACAGAGTTTGGAACTTCCTATTTATCTTCCCCTATATATTGCATTTTTTTTCGGATAAATAGCCCGTTACAGAGAGTTGGATTGCAATTCTTTTTAGAGAAAATTAGTAATTTGTCACTCCAAAATCTTTAAATCTGAAAAATGCCATCACAAAATTATAAATCTGAAAAATGCCACTCCAAACTTAGTTAATTCTTAAATTTATCACAAATAAATAATTTTTATAATTTTTTATTAAAAATTAACTGAAAAATATATTTTTGAGATACGTATTTCTGTATTTCCCTATATACTATTCAGACCCCTCATTATTTGTACCTCAAAACTGAAATTTTCAGTTAATTTTTAATAAAAAAAATATAAAAATTATTTATTTATGATAAATTTAAGAATTAACTAAGTTTATAGTAGTATTTTTCAGATTTATAGTTTCGTAATGACATTTTTTAGAGGTTTTGAAGTAACAAATAACTAATTTTCTCTTCTTTTTACAAGCGTTGAAGATGCTTTTAAAACAATTACTTGTTGGAGATGCTCTTAAAATAATTAAAAGTTAATTACGAGTTTCGATATATCACGGGTTCAAGTCACCGTGAAAAAAGATAGCCTTTGTTCATTGAAAAAATCACACCTGTGATTGCACCTTGTACAAATAATAAAAAGATAGCCTTTGTTCATAGGTTGATAGGCACACAAATGACAGTTCATTGAATTCACTTAGAGCCTTCGTTATTTTGTCCGTCATCTTTAACAGTATTTTTTATTTATAATTTTTCTTTATTTAACAATGAAATGAATTATTTTATCTTTAATTTTCGTTAAATAGAAAGTTAATCAATATTTAGTAAGCAAACATGTTAAATACTTTCTTATTTGTTGTAATCAATAACATAGAAAGAAAGAAAGAAATGTTATCGATTAATCACTTTTATGGCAATATTCATATGAAGAAATTGTAAGAACAAAATTAGTGTAGTAAGTGTTCAGAGAACTAAATACAGACTTCAACATATTAAATGTTAATACATTGTCACGTAAAATCACAATTGTAGAATTTTTTATTTTAACGGATTAAAATTTAATAAATTAAATCAAATGTGTTGACGGATCAAAACATTTATATATTTAATTCAAGAAAAGAGATATGCACCCACATGAAGGAACAAATGAGACCCGCCATACACGAGGAATGACATAAAGTAACTGGCAGAAATGGTTTTGTACCCTGGTTAGAAGCAAAAGATGGGACATTCGATTGGGTGTGTATCCTCTGAGATATCTCATTTTTTGCGTGACCGACGTGTCCGGTGCCTATTCGGGGAACCGTAGGGGGCCAGTATTATTTGAGCTTTGAGATTCGTGCATAATGTATTTGAACGATTGATATATTCCAAAAAATAACGCAAAGTTTGAGATATCTCAGAGGATGCGAATTCGTGAATCATGTAGTTCCCATATACGTCGCAACAAGACAACTTGTCAGTCATATAATATGATTCGCTTGTCATGTATCAATATCATTTGCTTGTCGGTATTATTTTTGAAACAAATATAATGATATGATTCACTTGTCATAGCACACGAATTAACAAGCGTTATTACACATTATATAATTAACATAAAATGTATGTCATTATTTATGTCAAAGACCAATTTATATTTTAAATAGTATATTTAATGTATTACAATATTATTTCTTTATTTTACAAATTATACAATAATACCTTATTTTTCCTCTTTTTGCTGATTTTTCTTATTTGAACTATCTTAAAGATTTAAAAAATATATATTTACATGTGACTAACTTGATGATACGTGATCAACTGTGTCATGATCATTAGTGTCTTGTGATCATTTCTCATGATTTTAGTCACGACACAACACAACATGGTACGTGAAATTCTTCATTTGAATACGATAAGACAGAATATGGCACAAACTTAATTACATCCCTAGATGAGATTGTGTTTAGCTCATTCGATTAGAGTAGGCTCCTTTATGCTGGGTTGAAGTATGATCAACTCCAAGCAATTCAAAAGATTGATTAAAAAATTTCCAATTGTCGCCCTTCCAGATCACAGTAACAAAGCAACTGACTTCACACAATAGCATAGACTCTGAAAATTATATAATTTCTTAATTAATTAGCAAAAATTAACAATAACGTAACATGTAGTTTAGCTATTGTATAGCCAACCTTTTTTTATTTAATAAAAAATAATGATAATGTAACATGTAGTTGAATGTTGTGATTACTGAACAATCAGCAATATTTCCAATGAGAGCAGAGCACAACTTATTTAATCTAATTTTAAATTGAACAGCCGCATAATTAATTGGCTGTCTAATTAAGTCAAAGTACAAATTGTCATCGCCACAGATGTCATTGGAATCATTCGATGCCAATGCCACTATGCCAGAATTGAATCCACATGCAGCGGTCTGCGGTCACCTTGAGAAGAGAGATCCAAACCCGACAATTGTTACCCTACACGATTACCACATGGAGATGGAATGGGAATCGTATTTTCTGCAGAGTTAAAAGGTGCGGAGTTCTGTGATTTTTTTATCTGGTTCATTCGTTTTAATCGGACGAATCAAGTCAAATCTTGCCCAAATTGAAAAAAAAATTCCCAATAAATTTTAAATCTGATATGGTCCGTCCGATCAAAACGAACAGAACAGATTAAAAAAACTGCAGAACTCCGCACATTTTAACTCTGTAGAGAATACGATTACCACATGAAATGGAATATCCTTCCTCTCTTTCTTCGTGGATTACACTACCTTATGCATGATCCGCATTTTTGCTTAAAAAGGAGAATTTTATGTATATTTCTAAAAAAGAAATCTTAAAATTACGTATTTGTCTTCTAAAATTCATAATATTATATTTATTTCTCTAAAATTCAAAAACTCGTAAATTTTCTCAATTTATTATTTTTTCTATTAAAACTCATTTTAAATTTATAAAACTCTATTAATATTCATTTTGACTTAGAAAAATATTTGGTCTTCTAATTGATCAATTTCGAGAACAAATAATAATTTATCTATTGGTGACACATACCTAATAGCAATTTGGCATATGCTTGTGTGCACATCACAAGTAAGAAAATGAACTGTTTGATTTTACGTCGGCCAATTAGATGACTGAATATTTCTCTTAAACTAGCAACACATATTTTTTTTTTAATAAAAGTTAAAATCAGTACTTTATAAATTTAAAATGAGTTTCAATTGAAATGACAATAAACTAGGTAAATTTGTCATTTTTTTTTTTAAAATTTGGAAGGATAAGTATGTTATTATGGATTTTAAAGGGGGAGTACGGTAATTTCAAGTTTTTTGAGAGGCATACATACAATTTCCCAAAAAAAAAGTGATGCCGATCAGCGAGATCCAGTGATGTTACTCAATTTTTGAGTTTTAAATCGGAACAGTCAAATACTAGATAAGCGCGTGAGATGGAGCAACGGATTCGAGATGGAATACACATTCTGAGATAGATCGTACGAGATGAAACGTCGAATTCAAATCAGACGGTTTAGATCTAAAACTAAAAAATTAGATTACTTTATAGGAAATCCGAACCCGCCGATCCGTGTGTCGGTGTTCAGAGAAACGGAACAAAACAAAAAAAATACAGTAGTTTCTCAAACCATCCCTTGGATCTAGCTGATGCTGATCATTGAACATTATAATATTGTTGAGCCCAAACAGCATTTACCTCATGCAAAAATTACTCGGATTCGGCAAGCTAACAGACAAAAATGGTGCCTAATTGCCTATCCTACATTTTTTTTACTATAATAATTAATATTTAAAATGACAAATGAAACATATGTTCCAGACTTCCAGATAAAGATCGTAAAATTAAAAGGTTCTCTTTTACAAATATTTATTTTGAAATCATCACACTATAAGCATTCAAGGATAATTTGGTCATTTCTCATCAAAATTTTACAATTATGTATGAGATTAATTAAAATTTGGGGTTAGTTATCTATGAGTATCAAGCTCTTTTATACTCTTAACTCTAAAATCTATCGGATTAACTTCGAATGACAAATCCAAACTATTGAAATCTTTCTACCTTACGAGTGATGCGTTTACATGTGAAAATTTTAAAGTTTCGAATTAATTTAGTATAAAGTCAAGTGGTCAAAATTAGAAGGTTTCTAAATTAATTTTAATGCATTCATTTTTTGGAAGCCTTTTGACCACTTAACTTTATACTAAATTAATTCAAAACTTTAAAATTTTCATATGTAGATGCATTACACATAAGATAGAAGAATTTCAATGGTTTGGATTCGTCGTTCGAAGTTAATCTGATAGATTTTAGATTTAAGAGTACAAAGAGACTTGATACTTTTAGGAGCACCCTAGTTCTACTCAAAAATATATATTATAAGAAGAAAAAATCTCATACAAAATGACATATATATTTTCATAAAAAATAGACAAATAAAAAGAATAATTATTCAATAATAAAAAGAATTTTTTTACAAAGTGTTATTTTTTTTTCAAAACATAGAACAAAATATTATTCTTTCAAAATTCTTAACAAAATGTTCTTGTAGACCCACTTGTTTTCTCTTTCTCTCCCTCTCACTCCTCTCTAGGAAGAGTGAGGTTATGGTAATATGTATAACACATTGGTCCATACTCTGAATCATTACAAAATCCAAATAGTTAAATTTATATTTTTTTTAGATAGTTGGAAAATTACTTCATCTAATTGTTCTAGACCATCCAAACGTAGTGATTTCATAATGATCTAAAAAGTAATAACAAATTCAAAAAAATTATCAGCAAGTACCTTTTTAAATGTAAGATTATGTTGAATAATTCAAATCAATTATTTGAATTTTAAAAATAAAATAATAATTCAAATTACGAAATAATATGCACCATAGTCTCGCTCATACAAATTATATTTTTTACCATTTCGTCTTGGCTTCATACCACATTGATCGCAATACTAAAAATTTACTTGTGTTAATTTAAGTATGGTTACACTTGAGAACTAGCTTTTGATCTAGTGGCTAAGACACATAGTCTTTATGTGAGAGGTCATAATTTTAAAAAATATTTTATTATAATAATAAAGATATTAAATAATTAGATGGCTTGACCTCTAATCTTTACTTAAAAAAAAATATGGTTACACTTAAACACACGTAATATTGGCACTTTTTAGATGGTCAATTAACTTGTTGCACATGCAGCACATCCATTGGTTGTGAGCCGGTGGGAAGCTGCTCTTCACAATATTTAACACCTTTCTTATTTTATTGTCACTGCTTCTCTATCCAGACTTAATTAATTACTCTCTTTTATTATATAAACTATCATATTATTTAAGCTAACTTCGTATGGAACGGAAGTAACATACTATTATTTTTTTCTAGTAAAGTTGGAGGTCAAGCCATCTAACTATTTAATATATTTGTTGTTATAACAAAATATTTCTTCCATTTGAGTTTCGAACTCATGACCTCTCATATAAAGGTCATGTGTCTTAAGCACTAGACCAAAAACTATTTCTCAATATACTAGTTTTATTTAACTGATTTAGTTATGAAGATAAAAATGATGAATTATGACACCCCAACCAATGAAAAATGAAAAACAATCTAGGGAACTATGGCATTCTACAAATAATGGTCATACTTAAATCTTAACAAAGAGATGATTTAAATGACATACAAAGAAAAGTAAAAGACATACATTGAGCGGCTAATTTGGCTAGCTTTTATTCAAGGGACAAATTTGGGTCCGATATTAAAGCAGTGCGCACAGATCTTAAAGTAGATCGGACGGTTATGGAACCCATCGAACTCAATTTGAGTCCGATGGACATCGGACCCAAGCTGCTCTCTTTATTCGAAGGATCTCAATTTCCTTGCAATCATATAAACTACTTTCCACATATTTTTTTTTCAAATGAACAAAAATATCTCTCAACAGAAAATATTTCCTTGCCGACCTTCTGAAACATCTCCACACAAATTAATTTCTAATATAATTATTTGAAAATTTGTGGCAGTTTGCCTGTTTGGGACGGCAATTGTGGAGATCATGGCCTCGTTGTAAACAGTAGGTCAATTATTTGAAAAACAAGTGAAAAAGGAGGCGAGAATGTCGGTGGAGGAAAGAAAGAGACGATCTCATCTTTGAATTCAGAATAGGTCCTATGCCCAGGGTGAAATGACCATTCGATTGCATTAAGATCTGTGCTATGTGCATTGAAATCCGTGTAAGTCTATTTTAATTTACGTGCGCACGAATTTTGATGATAATCTTACGGTGTTAGAGCTAATTGAACCTAAAAGTATGTTGGATGTACATTGGACCTACTGCTATCTCCTGATCTTTCAATCATGTCAGATCTACTCTGCTCATTCCTACTTTTGCTAAAAGATTGCATATTTGCATGTGCGATTCGTGATTCGATGATTTTGCAAGGATCAGCGTGTTTTTTTTTTTTTTTTTTTTCTTTTAAAATTTAGAATATTGATATAAAATTTCAGAATTAGAATTAATTCAAGTCTCCACGGTTACAAACTAAAATTTTAAAAATAATTTACAGATACATATTCAACATTTTATAATAACGATTGAACTATATAAAAAACTTAAATAAAATTTTAATTTACATTATTAATTATTATTTTTATAAATATAGTTAGGTATCTCTGACTTAGTTGTTGACTCTAATCATCAGCCATATGGAGAGAAGAGAAGAGAAAGGTGGGCAATAAATGAAGTTAGTTACGGGTTCCTATTTCACAACAGTTTTTCTCATAGAAGAGACAAAATTAGTTTGGTAGGAGGTGAACTTCGTCAATACATGCGACTTCATCATGCGGTGATGTGCCACTGACACCCCATCTGTTCCTAGCAAGCTTTCACGGTTTCATACTACTTGGTAAATTTAATTGACATGGTAGGAGGTATGAGAACTTGTATGAAATGGACTACTTCCAAACTTTCTATAAAAGTCTGCAATTTTCTTTCCAACTTCAAGCATGTAGAATTGTAGACGGGTCCGGATTCATAAAGTAACTCAAATTTTCAATTTGGATCCTAAACTATCCAATCATAATTCATATCAATACGGTGCTGGTTGAAATTCATAACCTCAGAAGATTTGAATTATCTAGATGGGGGGGGGGGGGATTTCAAATCCAGTGAAGTAATCTAACTTTTGGATTCGAATCTAAGACAATCCATTAGAATCTGGAGTGCACACATCCCAAAAATAAATTCAAATTGAGAGATGATTTGAAGCGACGGATTCAAATCGGACGGTCCTGATTCAAAACTCAAAAATTGAGTTACCTTAGGGGATCCGGACTCCGGGGAGGGGTATTTTTCAATAAAAGTTAATTATACAAATCTATAAATTCTATATGATAATTTTGATTTATTTGATTTAATTCTTTTAGAAATATGGAGGTTACAGTGATCGATCTCTGTAAAAAAAAAATATGAAAGTCTATTTTATTTTTTCTTTTTAAAACTAATATGTGTATTAAATAACAAAAAAAATATCAATCAAATTAGCTTACCGTGATAAAAGAAATTCAGATCTAACCAATATTTGGTTAAAATGGGCCGGTTTGGATTGAAAAAGGTAGGTTTATGCAAAATATTATATTCTTAAAACAACAATCCAAAAATTAAATCAATAAAATTATAGAAAATGTGAAAATTCACTTGTATAATTATATTTATACATGGAGTTGAAATCTTGTATTTATTATTTAAAAACTGAAAGAAAACACAGAGAGACATGTTTGCTCCCTGCATCATCTGCATGCAACCCAGTAAACCTTATTTCAGAATTGAATTCTCTTTAATCAAAGATCTAGATCTCCTGTGGCAATAAACGTAGCCTGAAACCAGCAACGAATCACTTAATCCATTGCCAATCTATTTTATATAAAAAAGAACACAAGTGGAGGCAACGGTTCTTCCTCAACAAATCACCGCCAGTTAATTCTCCATTTGTCAAACCCTCGGCTTAAACAAAACAAATCCAGACCATTTTTTTTTACGGGGGAATTTCATGAATCCAGATCCAGTGCGGTAACCCAACTTTTGGGTTTTAAATCGGGACCGTCTGATTCAAATCCGAGATCATCCATCCGGTAATGAGTGCACATATCCCGAAATACGAATTCGGATCCCGAGATGATCATGAGCGACGGATTAGAATCAAAAGGTCCTGATACAAAACCCAAAAATTGGGTTACATTAGGGGATCCGGACCCGAATTTCATGTATACCCCTCAAAAACTTCAAAATTACATATTTCCCCCTCTAAATTTTAAAATTACATATTTCCCCCTCTAAACTTAAAAAACTCACATATTTACCCATTTTATTATATTTTATATTAAAACACATTCTAAATTCATAAAATACCCATTTTACCCTTTATTAAAAATCATAAAACATCCATCTGACTCAAATTTGAATCTAAAAAGTTCCTCTAATGTCCGAATTGCATTAAGATCCGTGTGTGCTACGTCAACATGAATCTTGAAGCGAGCACGCACGAATATTGAAGCAACGTGCACAGATATTGATGCAATGCATGCATATCAAAACCGCTTTAAGATACGTGCGCACTACATCAGCACGAATCTTAAAGCGAACACGAACATATCTTATTGCGATGCGAACAAACCGGACGGTAGAGGAACCCTTCAAATTTAAATTTCAATTCGATGGGGCGTTTTATAGTTTTATGAAAGGGTAAAATGGGTATTTTATTAATTTAGAATGTGTTTTAATATAAAATATAATAAAATGGGTAAATATGTAAATTTTTGAAGTTTAGAGGGGGAAATATGTAATTTTAAAATTTAGAGGGGGAAATACGTAATTTTGAAGATTTTGAGGGGTATACATGAAATTCCCCCTTTTTTTACTGTCCCAAAAGAAAAGAAAGAAGGAAATCGAGAAATATGGACCCCACATGTCATCCAGATAATAAAATCCCCCAGACCCGGTCAACCACAGTAAAAAAAATCACAAATAAACAAATATTAATCCCTTCTCCGACTTGGTCGCACGTTGCTCCACATGCCTCCCCCTTTCCTCTCGCATCCCATATTCCCATCCCCTCCTCTCTCTATTTAAAACCCCTTCCTCCCCTCCTCCTCTCTCACCTTACCTCATTTCACCTCATTTCATTTCTCAGAAAAAGCCAGATCAGAAGAATCTCGAACAATGTCAATCCCAATCACTCCGGCGCTGAAGGATGAACTTGACATTGTGATTCCAACGATCAGGAACCTAGATTTCCTGGAGATGTGGAGGCCATTCTTCCAGTCATACCACCTGATCATTGTGCAAGATGGTGATCCCACCAAGACTATCAAGGTTCCTGAGGGGTTCGACTACGAACTCTACAATAGGAACGACATCAACCGCATCCTCGGCCCCAAGGCCTCTTGCATCTCCTTCAAGGACTCCGCTTGCCGCTGCTTCGGCTACATGGTGTCCAAGAAGAAGTACATCTACACCATTGATGACGACTGCTTTGTAAGTACTTTGGCTTTCTGATCAGTGTTTTTATTCAATTCTCTTTTAATTTTAGTTTTAGAGCGATATTTAAGATTGTTTTTGAAAGTTTTCTCGTTTTTCGTTTCATTAAAGTTGAGGATGGCTTGGATCTGGTTATGAGGGGTCCAGATCTGGGTTTTTGGAGTGGGTTTGACCTTTTCTTTTTTTTATCTCCTTTTTTCGCGTGAACATTCTAAGATTCTACAAATAATTTAAAAATCAATCCATTGACCACGACTTGATCGTTTTGAAATGGTGTTGAATTGAATAGATCTGGAATTTGCTAGATTGGAACAGGACGTGATCTATACGGTCTAATTCTGATCAGACGATCTAATTAGGATCTGTCCAATTATTCTGCCCCTGAAATTCGGGCAGGTTGGGCTGTTTGATTTTTGTAGAGGTCAACCGTCAACTGCAATCTGGACATAAGTCTGTAGTTAGACAAGATATATTAGACAAATTTAATCAAAATTAATCTTAATTCAAGAAATCTAATATATAAAATTTATCTTACAAATTTCATTTTATCCTCCAGTAACATGATGCTTTCTAAACAAATCTACAAACCATTGTTAATCCGACATTTGTGATAGCTATATATATGCCATCATATTTGTCAAAGGATCACCTTGGTTTTTAACTGTTTGATTAAAAAATCTAAAGCCAAAGAAAAAAAGGAAGAAGCTAAGCTCTGATGCTTTGAAACTGTCTGTGAATAAAGGTTGCAAAGGACCCAACGGGGAAGGACATCAATGCGCTTGAGCAGCACATCAAGAACCTGCTATGCCCATCCACCCCCAACTTCTTCAACACACTCTACGACCCATACCGTGAAGGCGCTGACTTTGTGCGTGGCTATCCATTCAGCATGCGTGAGGGTATCAAGACTGCAGTTTCTCACGGCCTATGGCTCAACATCCCTGACTATGATGCCCCCACTCAGATGGTCAAGCCCCTCGAGAGAAACAGCAGGTACAATTGTGTTTGTTTAATTCAGACTTGTAAGTTCAATACTTCCGGTGAGAAAATTTGAAATGTGCTTCACATTATTGAAGATTGTTTGTTACTATCTTGTTAGATATGTGGATGCTGTTATGACAATCCCTAAGGGAACCCTTTTCCCCATGTGTGGCATGAATCTCGCATTTGACCGTGAACTCATTGGCCCAGCAATGTACTTTGGGCTCATGGGTGATGGTCAGCCGATCGGGCGTTACGATGACATGTGGGCCGGATGGTGTGTCAAGGTACAGTTTTTTTTTTTTTAATAGGTTCTTTACAAATATGGGTCAGATCTTGCATGATGCAGTTGTTTGAAATAGAACGGAGAGGAAAGCATAGAAATAGAACCATGCCTTTTCAGCAACAGAATTGGATTAATAATTCAAAGAAATAAAATTTGCTATTTGTCATTTTTTATTGAATTATATGAAATTAGTATAAGAGAATAATAAGAGTGGAAACATAAAAGACTGACAAGGGAGGCTCTTTAAAATAAGCATGTTTTCTTCTTATATTTGTCTACATTCTGTTAATTTCAGGTCATTTGCGACCACTTGGGGCTTGGAGTAAAGACTGGTTTGCCTTACATCTGGCACAGCAAGGCAAGCAACCCATTTGTGAACTTGAGAAAGGAATACAAGGGCATTTTCTGGCAGGAGGAGATCATTCCTTTCTTCCAAGCAGTGGTCGTCCCCAAGGATTGCACAACTGTTCAGAAGTGCTACCTTTTTCTGTCAGAACAGGTTAAGGAGAAGCTCGGTCCCATCGACCCATACTTCACCAAACTTGCTGATGCCATGGTCACTTGGATTGAAGCATGGGACCAGATCAACTCAACTGGTACCAGTGCTAAATTGCCCAACGGTACTGCAAATGGCAAAGCCTAAGCATTGTTGAAGTGCCCCTTTGTTCTAGTTCTAGGCTTCTAGCTTGGAAGATATTCTTTACTATGCTATATCATTCTTTGTGGTTACTATCTCTATGTTATACTTGTGTTAGACAATATTATATGTTTTTTTTTTATTTCAATTTTGGTTATTTCAAAGCTGATGATGTTATGTGGTTAAATTGATAGCTTTGTAATTTTCTTCGGAATTTAAAAAATGATATTGCACTTATTTAATTACTGATTCCATGTCGTGTATGTTTTGATAGGTAGAATAAAATCACATCACTTGAGTTATGACATGTGATTTTGCATGAGCTGTTCATGTGTTGGATATAATTGCAAGTTTACAGATAGGGCCGGAGCTGACTTTCAAACAATATTGGGAGTTGAGTTAAACAGAAATGAGAGTCAAATAAAAATTTTCTTGCTAGAAATGGGGGTTAATTTTAAATTGCTCATAGCATTTTAATCTAAACTATATACAAAATAAGGCATAAATACAAAAAATTTATTTCACAAGGCATAAATACAAAAAAAAATTGGAAATAAATGAGAATTAATTGATCTTATTCCTTGGGAGAGGGGGTGTCCGATGCCCATCGGACCAAACTCGGTTCGATGGGTGGTTTCTACCGTCTGATCCACTTCAAAATCTGTGCATATCACTTTAATATCCGTGTTGTTTGCTTTAATATCCATGTGCACAGATTTTTAAGTAGAAGAAACCACCCATCGATCTGAATTTGGTCCGATGGGCATCGGACAGCCCCCTCTCCCTAATCCCTGAGGGTAGCTCCGCCTCGTTTACAGACACCAGAGGAAAATAAGTCGACTCTTTTTGGTAATATTATCCAATAAAGCATAATAGCAATATTTGTGGGCGAAGCGCCTACAGCTTATTTCATTTAAAAAAAAAATGAACGAGTTAAAAACTTTTAAGAGACAATTTAGAATAAAAAGAAGAGATAGGTCATAGGTGGGATTAGCAGTTGTATAATCCAATCTCTAGCTAAATGCTTATCCCCTCCCAAGATAATCTCATTGGGAAAAAAAATTCCCTTCAGAAACTGTTGCTTTCAACAAGCACCAGAGTGCGGCGACAAATTGCCTCCAAAGATTATTAACTAATCCTAGTTCTTTATTATTATTTTATTTTCTATGTTCAATAGTTGGTGTACCCTGATAGGCTGATACCATGTTAAATTCCCAGAACAATCATGAAGAAGACATTTTGTCTCTATCTAGCATGCAGCATGAGTTAGTTATTGCTATTGATTCCCGCACATTCAGCAGTTGTTAAAACGAGGAATTTAGTTGGTAAGGCACTTAATGCCATGTAAACATTGCCCGATTAGTATATCATGCAACTTGTTAAGAGTAGAAAGTAGGACCGAAAAGTAACCCGAAATTTTTATTAATGAGAAAAATTAAAAAATATCAGTTTTGAAAAAGATTTTGTGTAGAATTTGAAAATTAAAAAAAATATGATTGTTTATAACATCCTCTAGACGTTATAGACTACAATGGTTAAATTAGCGAAATTAGATTACCGCTAATTAACATGAAAAAAAAGTCGGGCCGTTATAGTCTATAACAGTCAAACTTCTTTTTTTTTTGTAAACGCAGTTGAGAAAAAACAAAAAAAAAACTGGAATGTTTACCTGAATGTTCTGGACTATAATGGCCGAACTTTTTTTTTTCTCACGTTAATTAGCACTAATTATATTTCGCTAATCAAGCCGTTGTAGTCTATGCAAAACCTTCCCCAAGTCAATATTTTTTTATTTATATTCTTATTAATAAAAATTTCGGAAAAGTAACAATGGAAGGATATTAATTTTATATTCTGATGGCAATGTGCAACAAGCATCTAAACAGATAGACATGTATCCTCTTGAAGAAAAGGGTTGCACTTGACAGAAAGCAAAAGTACCTATCTACATGTACAAAAACCTCATGGAATCAGAATCTCCTTTATTAGGCTTTAGTTCCGGTGCTTCTGAACTTTACGGCATGTAAACTAGGACCTGATTTCTATCGTCTGCCACCGCCACATGCCCTGATTGGTGATCAACAGCTATACATGACACACTTCCACCTGATTCCAATAAACTTACAATTAAGCGCATTTCTATAGCATATGCTGCTTTGTTAAAAAAGATAATAATAAAAAAAACTTGCATTGGGGATCCGCAAAGAACCTAAAACAATATAAATAAAGTGAACTCTAATTTTTATGAAGCCAAACAAAAGGAGAAATATATCGCAATACTGACAAAATAATGTGAACTATATTGCTTGTAAGTTTATTGGAGAAATAAGAAGCATGATTGCACCCGACCCAAACCTTCAGAAAGAAGCCAATAAACTTACTTTCAAAACAGCAGATAGAAGCAACTTTTCTTCCAGAAACTAGCTCCCATTTGTAGAGTAAACCATCAAGGGTTCCTGCAAACCCGTAATTAGTCGAGGCATCAACCACACTAATCCTGAAAAAGAATGGAGACAAGCTCAGAATCCAACACGTCTTTAAGCTCCTAAAAGGTTGACAAATACAAACCCAGATCAAGAGCCAGACTGAATCAACCAACCAACAAACCAAACCTTTAGTCCCAAACAAGTTGGGGTAAGCGAGAGATGAAAACCAATCATATTCACAAAGTCTATCTATGGGTATCATTTCATGAGAGAATGGCTGTTTTTCAACCATTCTCAATGACAAAGAGCCAGACTGAACACAATGACAAAATTGAACTTGACAAACCTGGCCCAAAACCCAATCAGAATTATCCTAAAATATCAAAACTTGATCTGATTCAACCTGTCCTGAAACAACCCAAGACCAAAAGTTGGCCTATTAATAAACTTAACAGTTTCCGACGCAAATTACCTGAGCCTCAAATGATATTCAAAATGTGATTAACTGTCAACCTAAAGACATGTACCTTTGGTCCCAAACAGGGCCCAGGAATAGGGAGTTTCCAGCTAAAAGAGCCAGTCTCCATCTTCTATTTGGTTCTGTCGCCTTCATATCCTTTTGAAACTCTGAGACTGTAGCAGAAGAAACCAGTAGCCACACAGCCACATGACGATCTCCAGGTTGAACCCAGTTACGTTTGTTTGTAACAATATCATTCAAGTATGCTTGTAAACAATTGCTGCTAGAGATTTCACTCTTGTGTGTGTTAAAGCAGCTCAAGGGAAGAATCTCTGAGATTATGTTATTTGGTGCCGTGAACTTTGAAATAAGTGCTCGCCTTGTAATGTCCCTGGAAGTTATTTTATTTATCTATAAATTTAGCTTTTGATTAATATTTGTTTGTTTATCTTGGATGCTAAATTGCCATATTGAGTATAAGTAAAGGCCCAAACAACATAAATGGTACCAGAAAAGTCTAAAGGTTTATGCCATATCTAAAGTTGAATCAAGAACACAACGTACCATAAGCAAAAGGCACCAAACCCATTGTGGCCAAGAACAAGACAATTAGATCTGGGTATTTCTCTCAATTCCAATATTGAAGGGGCCATGTTGTCAGAGCCAGGTAATGTAAATTCATCTGATACTGCACTGTCAACATAACATAAAATATGAACTATATATCAATAAAGCGCACATGATAAATAAAAGAGAATATGCCACCAAAAGTTGCAATGAGAGTTTCCTTTGACCAAAAAGAATATTTTTTTGCAAAAAAGATCATTTTCTCTTTGTTTGGTTTGGTTTGTCAATGCTGCCATGAGTCTTGTTATTTTTATTTACTTCTAAAAAAAAAAGATAGAAAGAGAGAGACCCATGGGAATTGGGAACTAGGTAAAAGATAAATGTTAATAATAATTTACCTCCATTTAGGGTTTACAACCCACACATGCAATCTCACACTCTCTTCAAACGCAATTACATAATTTGGTTTGCATACCAAAATGCAGATGGCTCTCTCCTGAGATATTAGCTTGGTGACCGGGGAAACAAACCCAAAATTGACCTGTACAATTCTCAAGCAATTCTCGTCCTCTTGTTCCAGCTTACAAATCAAGCACGGACAATTGATGCTCATATTACTGCCAGTATTGACATTTCATAAGATTCATGCTGCATAATATACTTTGTTCACATATGCAACCCAGCTAAATCATGAATTCATAGGCTACCCATCAACTTTGTAATTTTAGGGTTTT
>CAXKVW010001428.1:0-20692 GCA_964058825.1 Carex arenaria
TAAAAAATAGAAATTTATGTTGATGTACCCTCAGCAATAGTCATTTTTTACTCTTGCAGATAGTGTTATATTTTTGTAGTAGCTTAATTCTTTACTAAGAAATCAATAATCGGAATTATTAAACTAAGAAAGCTAAAGAAACTAAAATTTTGAGTTTGAATTAAAAATTTCCAATTAAAATTAAAACTCAATTTGATTCGAAGTGAAGTACACATAATTTTTTCATATTCATATCAAAATATAAATTGACCGTCCGAATTCAAACTCTACATTTTTTTTTTGTTCAGAGGACAAACTGCCGTTAGGCTAAAAATTTGAGTTACCTCGTCAAATGATATGAATCTTTCCCAAACATGGTTGGCCACAAAACAAAATATGTGGGTACCTTTTTTGAGCCCTAGTGAGGTAGGTGGTTTGGCATCTAACACGTGTTGCATTGGACCCACATGTGAAAACGTACCAGTTGAAATGCACATGCCTAATACCTGCTTCCTGTCTATCTCAGAAAATATTTAGAAATTAAAATTAGTCACATCGCTTAATTTAAGAGAGACAGATCTAGTATAGACTAGAGGTAGCTGCTCTCCTGAATTTTGAGTTTTATTAAAAAAAAATCGGTTCTGACTGACTTTGTCTTCTTTGAAATTTTTTTTGCCATTCTCTGAATGTTTAATTGGTAATTCGGGTTATATTTATAGTTAAAATTAAAATAAAGTTCTTTAATTATTATTGGATAACTATAAGTCAGAATATCAGAAATTACAAGTCAGAGCATTGTAAACTATAAGTTAAATCATTATTTTTTTTATCAAATATCCAATTAGTTAGTGGATTTAAATCTGATTAGCTACGATTCGATATTTTTTTGCTCCCCCAGACAAAAATCCTAGATTCGCCCCTGGAATTTAATAGTTAAGAGATTCACAATTTTTAAATTACTCCATCTCAAAAATTAATTATAAATTACAATTAAGGGATTAATTTATGAAATGAAAGAATTTAAACTAATCAATTAGCCAGTGTGTATTAAGAATTTTTTTTTTAAAAGCAAACTTGCTAATTTTGAAATTAATACATTAGATTAGCAATTAATACATTAGATTAGCAATCTAAAAGAAATCACCGTTGTAAATGCTCTTACATTCCAAAACATATGGTTGGTTCTAGAGAAGGAAATATATGACACGCCGTGACGTGATGTGATAAACATACCGTGATTTGGTCATGTGACGTGATTACGTGATCAACTTGTTTTTTCACGTGACGTGACCAAAATGGTGGCGGATGGTCACATCACGCGTAGTCACACCGTGACCATACGTGATGTGATCACACGTGACGTAACGTGTAGTGACGTAAATTAGCCATGTCAATTTTTTTTATATTTTAATTTAAATTGTTGAAAATTTAGAAAAAAAAATATGAAAAATTCTAAAATAAGTAAATAATTTTACAAATATTTTTTTTTTTAGGAAAGGCTTTTGGACATCTGACATTATTTTAAAATTTCAAATTACAAACATTCATTAGACTAAATTAGAAAAAATAAAAATCAATACTAAATGAATACCAATATCACTAAACCTGCACTAAAAGAAAAATCTGAATACTCTATACATACTAAAAAAGTTGGATACTCTATATTTCGTGACATGACGTGACGTGACGTGACGTGACATGTAATTTTCGCTGGAATGTTGTCACGTCACGCGAGTCACGTCACGTAATCAACACACATTACATGACGTGACATTCCGTAACGTGACTAGTCACGCCGTGACAAATTTCCTTCTCTAGTTGGGTCTATCTTCTGACTAGGGGGCCTCCTCAGCAATTTTAGTTGGAGTTTAGAATTCATGAAGTATAGTTTACGGTGTACGTAGAGTTAAATTCGAATTATTCATTGTTAATTAGTATGAATTTTAAAAGAACTTAGTTAAATGTGAATTTTTATAAATCCGATTTTATATAATTTTACGGAACAAAATTATTCAGATAAGGAAGAAAAGAGGATAAAAGATGAGAGAAATAGCGTAAAGAGTTTACATTATTATATTATGATTTGAAAGTAATAAATTTAAATAGTTTGTATACGAAATTCAACTTCTCCCTTCTTCTTTTCTTCTCTTCTTATTAAACTTTCCATGTTATTTTTCTTTAATAATTTGTTGGGGGAATGCAATAATTGCATCTCTTCAATTGTTGTTTTACCTTTTTTTAGATAGAAAATTCAACCTTTCAATTTTTATATAATATATATAGAGGACTCAATTCAGATTTCAAACTCACGATATTTCAATTCTTTTCTTCAACTAGTTTGATAAATAAAATAACTAATTATTATTTTCTTAAGGTCCTGCATGGTACCATCTATTTTTTTATGAATAGAGTTCTATACTACAAAAAAGTTAACCTTTTCTATTCTATGCAAAAAAAAAATTGTCATTGTGCTTGATGGAAAGTTCTGGATGAAAAAAATTATTTGTGAAAAAAAAAAAAATGTAGATAATTTTGTAATAAAAAGTGGTACAACTTTTTTTTGTTGAGTCTTCTTTAAAAAAAAAATCTTCCATTTTAGAAAGTATAGGATGAGAGTTTCTCAGTTTTCCTTTTGTTCTTCTTCTACTTTATTCTACTTTATTTGGTGGTTGATACTGTTTTCTTTTCTCCAAAAAGTATTCTTAAAAGTTTAGATGTACACATAGAATTTAGGTATCAAACAGAGGCAACTCTCTAAGTCTAAGTATAGGCAAGTTTAGATTTATACATAGACTTAAAAGTAGGGGTGCAAATGGATTGGATACAGATCAGATAGTGGTAAAATTATATCCGTATTTATTTTTATTTTTCAGATACAGATACGGATTGAATATTTGATGGATACGTATGGATACAGATCGGATATCGGATATCCATAAATATATTAAATTATATCATATATATCTACTATTCGGATACGGATAATTAAAATTCAAAATCATATCGATATCCGTACCCGCACGGATATTTAGATATCGAATATCCGTATCTAATTTTCAGATATAGATCCAAATATGGTCAGATATTATCCGATCCGAGTCACATGAGATGAACAAGAGGCAGGTATTTATCTATCTCTGATCTAATTTGTTTTTTTGGTCATGTTTTTTTCAGTAAAAATTATTAAAATAATTATATAATTATGCATTATCCGATTTTTTTTTTGTACTCAATTTATCATATTTTCTTACTGAATAGCTATTGTGTCTTTTGTTTAATTTAACCGAGTTCAAATTAAAGGAATTTTTTACAATATAAATTGTATAGGCTCTGTTAAATTAGAAGGCAAATTCTAAATCATAGAGCTTATGGTGCCTACGTACAGTACTGTCTAATAGGAAGCTACATGACTACATGCTGACATAATAGGAGGCTTTATTATTTTTTATTTTTATCATAACATGTTCAAGAAAAATAGAAAACTTTATTATATTGATCACTATGTTCAGAAAAATTATAGACAAATATATTTTTAATCAGATGTTTTTGCAATTTATGCTCTGTTCTTTGTTGAATACAAAAGCAATTGTTAGGGTAAAATTTAGAAATTTGAATAATAAAAAACTAATAAAAAACTAATGAACCAATTCAATTTGAAACTGGTTAGAATCGCACCGAAAAACTAATCGCACTCGAACTCTTCTTTTCATTTTGAAATTCTACTTTAATATTGAACCAGTTAGATTCGAAATTAGTTCGAACACAAACTCGAACTGAGTTAAGTTCAATTCAGTTCAATTCGTTTGCAGCATGTAACACCAAGCAACTTGTAAGATGAAAAAAAAAACTACATTTACACTATTGTACAATTGGAATAGGTTGATGATCCTGTTACATAATATAACGGATATGTATGCTAATTTGTATGCTCTGCATGCCATTTTCTTGCTACCATAAAATATGTACCATATGCAATTATGCATTCATTTTTTCTTCATGATTTAATTTAGCTTCAGCTTTACTCAAAAAAAAAAAAAAATAGCTTCAGCTTGGCAACCCTCTACTATAATATTATTTTGAAAAAAAAATAACGTTATACTACGAAAGTAGGGGTGAAAACGGAGCGAATACAGAGCGGATAGTAGTAAAATCATATCCATATTCTTTTTATTTTTCCGTATACTAAAATGGATCGGATATCAGCTAGATATAGATACAAATCGGATCGGATATTTATTAAAACATATGATATATATCTACTATTCGGGTACAGATAATTAAAACGTAAAATTATGTCAATATCCATATCCACACGGATATTCGGATATCAGATATTCAAATATAATTTTTCTAATACAGATCAAATACGAATTGGATATTATCCCGACCGTTTTTAGAAAAGATCAATGTCAAACACAATATTCAAAAGAAGTGCTCAAGTAACACAAGATTAAAAAAATAAAATAGAAGAGAGATTTGACCTTTTCCAATGCTGTTTTATTTTTGGTTGACAACTACACTGAGTACTACCTCAAGTATCCATTTTCTATCACTCTCTAGTTACAATCATTCAATACTCTTCTGGTTCTTTACTAATATAATATTATTCCTCTATCAGGATGAGTGAGGCTACGGTATAGCGTTTTGTAGGCCTTAATTCTGCTTCCAAGCAGAATTGATTCTGTGTCCCTCCCATGGGAGAAATTTTTTATCTATAGAATTATAAAATTCTGATCAACACATATAGAAAGAGTACTTTGATTGTAACAAATATAGTAAGATCGGAGTCAGCGATCCCGATCCATGAATTTTTTTTTTCTTTTTTAACTTCACATAGAATTTACAAAAAAAAAAAAAAAATGGATCATGAACAGTGATTCTGATCCATAAGTGGATTGATTTTCTGCGGCACATCTATATAACTATTATTTTTTATAGATAAAAGAGTTTTGTGCCACAAAAAATCAATTTTTTAGGGATCGGAATCACTGTTCACGATCCATAATTTTTTTTTGCAAATTCTTTATGCAGTTAAAAAAATAAATCATGGATCCGGATCACTGACTCCAATCTTACTATATTTGTTGCAATCAAGATACTATTTCTATTTGTGTTGATCAGAATTTGTAATTTCAATAGATAAAAAATTTCCTCCGTAGGGGACTATGCCTTTACCAACTGCCTCATGCAGTGGTGGCCATAAATTTATATTTTTGTTTTTCAAGTTCAGATTGTTTTAATATGATATTCCTATAATGTACTTGAAAATCAAATGTCACACGATTTAAAAATTTTGGATCGTTCTAAAACAATTATTTTCTAGCTACTTCAAAAAAATTTGTAAAAAAAATTATAAATTGTGTAAAATTTAGTTTCCAAATATATTTTATATGAAAATCATGTTAAGCAGTTGATATCTTTAACCTTTTAAAAACGAAAGTATATGAGTTCATAACTCAGGCTGATATGCAGAGTACCATAGCCTCACTTGTATTAGAATTGTTTTTAGTCGTTTTGAAAAGAAAATTATCTATTTGACAAAAAAAAATTAAAGTATTTAAAATAAGAAAGTTATAGGAAAAAAAGTCTTATATTCAACAAATTTTAAATACAAATAAATATTTTTGAGTGAGGCTATTGTAATATGCATACTATAGAACGGCTTGCGTCATGGACTCATATCTTTTTTTTTTAAGTCCAAATAGTTATATTTTTTTTACAATTTATTTACTATTATTTTAGATAAGAAAAGCACTTAATTTGGAATTATGGACTTTTTGAAAACAATAATTTTGAATCCCGAAATTATTTTTGTTACCACCGGGTTAATTCCTAATTAAACAAATACCATTCTAATAAACTTTCTTTCAGAGTTACCACTCACTCTTTCCCAGTCTGCGAACCAAACTAGGTAGGTGCGTACTCTGGAGAAGGATACCATTTGGTGCTCTAACGAAGGATACCAAATGGTGCCCTTCCCCAGAATGCGCACCAATCTTTTTTGTTTTGTTTTGTAATTTTGAAATTACGAATTTTTTTTAAATGCTGAATTTTGTTTTGGATGCTGAATTTTATTTGCTTTATAATTTTATTTTTCTTAAAAGACATAAAAACTAAAAATTAGCTAGTTTTAACTAAAAAATAGCACAAATAAGATCACAATAAATAAATTATACTGCAACACAATATAAAGTCTACTACAACATTACTAATAAATCCTACTACAACACAACATAAAGTCTACTACATAACACACATTCCATCCGAAAAAACAAATTGAAATGTTGTTGCAGAAAAAAAGATGAAGCACCAAATGGTACTCTTCTCCATGGTGCGCAAACTAGGGAAACGTGAGTGGTAACTCTGAAAATAAGTTTATTAGGATGGTATTTGTTTAATTAGGAATTAATCATGTGGTAACAAAAAAAAATCGATTTTCTATCTATCTAAAACATAGTAAAAAAAAATTAAATAAATATAAAATTTGGTATACAATTACATTTTCATGCGAAGATCATATTTAACTATTTCAAATTAAAAAAAAATGTCAATCCGTATTATGTCGACGGAAATTATGCAAATGGTAATAGTCTAACTTAGATATCTAGTAAAAAGTTATATATAATAAAAATGAGCCCAGTTACATTCAGCAATGATTGGTTTGGTTGTATGATTGAAGAGCATCTAGCTATTACGAATGGGGAGTGTTATACTGAGGGCAACAATTCAAGTTTTGAGAGCTGAGAGAATAATTTGTTTCTAAATGTCCAATTTACCCTTAGTTTTTAATTGATGGCTTGATTAATAGATCTACTTTCTCTCTCACCTGATTACTAATAGAACTAATAAGGAAAGTTCATTCCATGATATTTTTTTCCTTCCTCTTGCCATAATGACATTACTAAATCAATTAATCATGAAGACATTGCTCCACAAACGTGAATTTATGCATAGAGGCCCAATTTTAGTCTGTATTATCGTAAACATTAAATATTTTTTGGCTTAAAATTTATAAAATTAAAATAATTATCAAAACTTGTCTTACAATATAGCAAAACAATATATATAGGAGTATATCGGATTGAATAGATTTTTAGTAAACATTTAATAATTATTTCCTTTTTGAAAATATTGAAGTTAGAATAATACCCAAAACTTACAATAGTATGAAAAATGAATTAAAAAATATACCATATTGAGATATATTTAGTATACCTTCAATATTTTTTGTTTTAAATTTATGAAATTAGAACAACAACCAAAATTTAACTTATAACGTACCAAAATAATAAAAGATTATATCATATTTAGATATATTTAGTAAATTAACATTCAACATTATTTTTTATTTAATTATTAAATTGTAACAATAGTCAAAACTTAACTTACAATGTAACCAAACAATAAAAGGTATATCAAATTGAGATATATTTCAGTAAACATTAAATATTTTTCGTTCAAAATTTATGAAATTGGAACAATAGCTAAACTTTGTTTAAATAAAACAATAAAAGAGTATAGCATATCTACATTTAGCAAACATTCAATATTTTACAGTTTAAAATTTATGAAATCGAAGCGTTAGTCAAAGCTTTACTTGTAATGTAAAAAAAAAAAATAGTATACCAAATTGAGATATATTGAGTATCACCGAAAAAAATGAATAAGAATGATATTTTGAATAAAGTTTTATTAAAGAAAAAAATTATCATGAATTAACCAAATATGACGTTTTTTCATTTAATTTATTATTTTTTCATTAAAGCGGACATGATGATATTTCCTAAGGGTATGTTTGGATGGTGTAAGAATAGCTGCTATTCGGAATAGCAATTTGCAGCCAAACGACATTTTTGCTATTCCGAATAGCGAGAATAGCAGCTATTCGCTATTCTTACAAAAATATGGAATAGCATTTGTTGCTTTCAATATTAATACTAATCTAATATTTAAAATAATATTATATTACATTTAATATTTAAATTAATATTATATTGTATTATATTTAATCTAATATTATATTATATTTAATCTAATATTTTATTTAATACTAATCTAATATTTTAGATAATATTATATTACATTTAATAATTAAATTAATATTGTATTGTATTATATTTAAAATAATATTATATTATATTTAATAATTAATTTAATATTATATTGTATTATATTTAAACTAATATTATATTACATTTAATCTAATATTTTATTTAACACTAATCTAATATTTAAAATAATATTATATTACATTTAATATTTAAATTAATATTATATTATATTTAATTTAATATTATATTGTATTATATTTAAACTAATATTATATTATATTTAATTTAATATTTTATTTAATACTAATTTAATATTTAAAATAATATTATATTACATTTAATATTTAAACTAATATTATATTACATTTAATCTTATATTTTCTTTAATACTAATCCAATTTTTAAAATAATATTATATTAAATTTAATATTTAAACTAATATTATATTACATTTAATCTAATATTTTATTTAATACTAATCTAATTTTTAAAATAATTTTATATTACATTTAATATTTAAACTAATATTATATTACATTTCATCTAATATTTTATTTAATACTAATTTAATTTTTAAAATAATATTATATTACATTTAATATTTAAACTAATATTATATTACAATTAATCTGATATTTTGTTTAATACTTATTTAATATTTAAATTAATATTATATTACATTTAACATTTAACCTAATATTGTATTATATTTAATATTTAAATTAATATTATATTATATTAATATAATATTTTATTGAATACTAATTTAATATTTAAACTAATATTATATTACATTTAATATTTATTTAATTTAGTATTTAAACTAATATTATATTACATTTAATATTTAAATTAATATTATTTGTATTATATTTAATCTAACACATATATTATTATTTTATTCATTCTCTCCAAACTCTATTCCAAATATGCAATCCAAACAACTTTTTCACTATTCCGAATAGCACTATTTTTAAACAGTAGCTATTCTAGCTATTCTAAAGTTCATCCAAACGTACCCTAAGTAGTTGAAATTCAGTGGTACCATTGGATTCTCTGATTTAGTTCGAAGGAAATAAAATTGCGTATTATTAATTAGGTGTGAGAAAAAGGAAGGAAAAATATATCAGGGAAGGAACTTTCTTTATTAGTTATATTAGTAATCAGATGAGAGAGAAAATGGATCCATTAATCAAGCCATCCATTAAAAGCTAAGGATAAATTGGACATTTAGAATCAAATTATTCTCTCAGCTCTCAAAACTTGAATTGTCGCCCTCAGTATAGCACTCCCTATTACGAATACATGGCAAATATCAAGAAGGGTCTTCAATTTAATCATTTAATTAAGACATCCTGATTACATATCTGAAATGGCGGCTCTAAAATTGCTCCTTAATTAATATAGTAAGGTTTTGAAAAAAAAACCTAGCCAGCTGTTAATAATTGACGTGAAAGTGGAGATGTTGTAATTGCAATTAACCTCGTGCAATTAATCTCGACCACTCAAACTTTGTGCGTTCCTTTCTGTCGGTTAAATTTCGGATAAGCAGATAATCAATGCAACCATTTAATCAATCTTGAATTATTAATTCAAAATATGTACATCAACAACATTACAACCGTGATATTCTATAGCAAAATTCATCAAGATGAAAAATCAAAGTCTAATATATATATATATATAGAGGTTGGCTAATATCAAATCAGTTGTTCCTGACGTCCCGTGCAACCAAGTCGTTTTTTAATTTTCAAAGTCCAAAATGTCGATCCAAACCGTTAGATGTGATCTCTATATTAAAATGTGCTTGGAGACCAAATTTTACATTTTTTGGAATTTTTTTACTATTTATTAAGTCATTTTGAAAAACGCTGATCTAACGATGACTTAACCAAACAGTAAAACTAGAAGCCACCGTTGGATCAACATTTTTCAAAGTGACTTAATAAATAGTAAAAAATTTCCAAAAAATGTAAAATTTGATCTCCAAGCACATTTTAATATAGAGATCACATCTAATTGTTTGGATCGACGTTTTGGACTTCAAAAATTGAAAAACGACTTGGTTGCACGGGACCTCAGGAACAACTGATTTGATATTAGCCAACCTCTCTCTCTCTCTCTCTATATATATATATATAGGGTGCTCCTAAGTTCACCCAACCTCTTGTGAACTTGACTCTAAAATATATCGAATTGACTTTAAACGATGAATCTAAACCGTTGAAATCCTTCTACCTATGATTGATGCGTCTACATGTGAAAATTTTAAAATTTTGAATTAATTTAATATAGAGTCAAGTGGTCAAAGGAGTCCAAAAAATGAATGAATTAAAATTAATTTGTAAACCTTAAATTTTTTACCACTTGACTTTATATTAAATTAATTCAAAACTTTAAAATTTTCACATGTAGACGCATCACTCATTAGGTAGAAGGGTTTCAACGGTTTCGATTCATTGTTTAAAGTCGATTCGATATATTTTAGAGTCAAGTTCACAAGATGTTGGGTGAACTTAGGAGCACCCTAGTTCTACTCTCTCTCTCTCTCTCTCTCTATATATATATATAGAGAGAGAGAGAGGAGAACTAGGGTGCTCCTAAGTTCACCCAATCTCTTGTGAACTTGACTCTAAAATATATCGAATCGACTTTAAACGATGCATCCAAACCGTTGAAATCCTTCTATCTAATAATTGATGCGTCTACATGTGAAAATTTTAAAGTTTCGAATTAATTTAATATAGAGTCAAGTGGTCAAAAGAGTCCAAAAAATGAATGCATTAAAATTAATTTATAAACCTTAAACTTTTGACCACTTGACTCTATATTAAATTAATTCGAAACTTTAAAATTTTCACATGTAGACGCATCACTCATTAGGTAGAAGGGTTTCAATGATTTGGATTCATCGTTTAAAGTCGATTCGATATTTTTTAGAGTCAAGTTCACAAGAGGTTGGGTGAACGCACCCTAGTTCTACTATATATATATATATATATATAGAGGTTGGCTAATATACAATTGATTGTTCCTGAGCTCTCGTGCAACAAAGTCGTTTTCTGATTTTCAAAGTCCAAATGGTCGATCCAAACCGTTAGATGTGATCTCTATATTAAAATGTACTTGGAGACCAAATTTTACATTTTTTGGAATTTTTTTGCTATTTATTAAGCCACTTTGAAAATCGCTGATCCAACGGTGGCCTCTGTTTTTACTGTTTGGTGAAGCCACCGTTGGACTTTGAAAATCGGAAAACGACTTGGTTGCACGGGAGCTCAGGAACAATCGATTGTATATTAGCCAACCTATATATATATATATATATATATTAGTGAGTCTATGGTACTATGCATATAACGATTTAGTCCATAATATGGATCAATATTTTCGTTTTCAAAATTCTAACGGTTTATCCGAACCGTTCAAAATAATTTTCATATGAATATGTACTTGCAGTCCAAATTTTATATTTTTTAGAATTTTTTTTACTATTTTTTAAGATAGATAGAAAATAAAATAATTGTTTTGGATGATCCAGAATTTTTAGATCAAGTGATTTTCTACATATCTTAAAAAATAGTAAAAAAAATTATAAAAAATATAAAATCGGTTTGCGAGTAGATATTCATATGGAGATCATGTTGAACGATTGACCAA
Organism: Carex arenaria; assembly: GCA_964058825.1. NCBI lineage: Eukaryota > Viridiplantae > Streptophyta > Magnoliopsida > Poales > Cyperaceae > Carex > Carex arenaria. The sequence continues at coordinate 11,691 of CAXKVW010001428.1, forward strand.
TAAGATTTTGAACAAAAATATTGACTCGTATTATGGATCAACCTGTAATATGCATAGTACCATAGACTTCACTCTTTTTTTTTTTTTGTAATTTAGACAGGCCGTGTATTAGATTTAAATACTATTAGAGAATTGTTCAATCATAGAATAACACTATTTTCTTAATCCAATTAATGACTAATTAGTTTTAAAATGTATCATATTTAAGTATTTAACACACTACTTATCTAAATAATAAATACTTATTAAATTTTTTTTATAGATGTTAAACAAATTCAATATCAATACACCATGTCCATTTTATTTCAGCCCGAATGACTATGAAACTTTCTTTCCAAATATAATTTCTTTTGAAAATTGCATTGAATTTGCAACATGCTATCATTCTACATGTACTTATCATTGATATATTATTCAAAATTCATCATTTAGGGTTTCAATCAATACATGACCTTATCAAGTTGAATATAAAGTAACAGTCATTAGAAATTTAGAAGCAAAAAGCAGTACAGCCGTGCAAGGAATTGGCTCCACACACACACACACAACCGGTGTCTAAACTCTAAAAGCTACCAATTAAGCAGGGGCGGACCCACCTTGAGTCAGAGAAGCAGTTGCCCCTCTATAGATTTTGAAATTTATGGAAAAATATGGGTTCGGTACTACTTTGTTTCTTTCGAGAATTGAAAAGCCCGTCAGATCAATTCAAAAGTACTGTTAATGAAAAACTTGGTTGGCTTTATAGAAATTTTATAGTAATTTACGAATCCGGACCAACTTCATTGTTTTTTACTATGTAAGAGTATACTATTTTTATTGGTTTTTTAATCTTATTAATACCTGATTAGTTAATAAGTTTGAATCCAATAATCTATTTGAATATGATTCCTAATTTCCTATCCCTCCTTAGCAGAAATTCTGTATCCATCCCTCCCAATCAGATATTTTTCTTTATAAAAATTCAATGACCCATAAAGTCCGATCCAAGTCAAATTCGAACCAACTTGAAAACACCCAAATCTGAATTGATTAATATCCAAGTTGATCCAAAATTCTGTTAGTTTATATCCAGTTATATAGAAAATCATGGTCCACTGATGATAAATTTTCATTCAATTTAGAGGAACTCAAAATGATGATTATTAATAGCATATTATAAGCAAAAGATATTCCACAAAAATTTAAATATTTAGAAAATAGTATTTTAGGCCTGGTTATAGGTAGTATTATAGGCTTTAGGCCATATAACTAGAGACAGAGTTTAGGACTATGACTTCTACGATTTATAGTGTAGGAATGATATAGTTAGTTTATTATTAATATTAGTATTATTATTATTATTAGAGGTACCATTATTACTATTAGTAGTACTACTATTACTATATTATGACTATTTACTTCATCTTGAGACTACGATTGGGTTTCATTTCTAGCCTACTCCAATTGTTTGGGACTAAATGCTTGGTTGTTGTTGTTAGTTAGTTAGAAGGAAACGAAGTTTGACAAAAAAAAAATCACTGATTTAGAAGGAAATAATTCTTGTCATTTATGTGGTCCTGGGTCTTAGATATCAACTATACTATTTTTTAATAAATTGTTTTTTTCTTTCTTTTTTGAAAATTCTTTGCAGAAGCTGCTAAGTTATGAGAAGAGCTCAAAGTCTCGACCTTTGAATGACCACAGTTGCAAACAAATTTCGCTACCGCCCCATCTCAATTAATTGCTCTTTCATATAACATATTTGACAGTGGATATATAGCTTCTTATAACAAATTCCCTTTCAATTGTATTAGCAATATAAATGGTCTCCGGCCTGTTAATAGATGCATTCATCCCCACCCCCCTGAAGGATATTAACTTAAAATGCTTAAAGAGGTGATCATGTGGATATATAATTTGAGGAGGTATTCACTTAAATTATTTTTTGGTAACACTGAATTACATCATATATTTTCAAAAAATTTAAAATCCAAACAGTCGATCCAAACCATTCAACATTATATTAAAATGTAATTGGAGACCAAAATTTACAGCTTTTTACTATTTATTAAGTATTTTACAAAATTATTGTTTTTAGACCATTGAATTTTTGTACCCATCTTAATAAATAGTAAAAAAATTAAAATAATGTAAAATTTGATCTATAAGTACATTTTTAATATATCTATCATGTTGAACAGTTTGAATCAGTTATTTGAATTTTGAAAATACAAGGTGTAATCCAGTGTCACTAAAAAATAGTGTAAGTTAGATCCCTCATATAATTTAGTTAGAACACAATAATTGATGTTTCACAGAGGTCCTTGTAAAAAAATTACGTTCAATAGGAGCAAAAGATTCTAACCTTGCTCTTTTTTATGTAACTTCCTACTTTAAACTTATCCTAATTCTATGCTAGCTGGTCCTTATAGCCTTAGCATTATTTTGATGTATAAGGTTTTGTCAAGTGTAGGTCATGTCAAGTACAGTGGAAACGGAGATGGAAGAGGCACTGGATTAATGCTTATGTGTAAAATTTAAGAGATAGGGATGAATACGAGAAAAGATCAGAATCTGTGCTCATCTACCAGAAAAATCAGTTCTTTTTTTTATTCATTCTAAGGCCTGTTCGGCGCCGTTGTTGTGTGCATGGGCCCACGAGTACATTGAAAATCAGTTTAAATTTCAAACTCATTCTTATTCTTACTGTCCGCCGAACATAACCTAATTGTTTAAATATTTCAACATATCTATGTTTGGTGCTTTTTTTTTAAATGTTGTTTGGATTAATGTTTATGTGTAAAAATATTATTTGGATTGTACATTTGAAATGGTATATAGCTGTAACTTACAAAGAATAGTGTTAACAAGGTGTTAATTAAGAAGAAAGATAGACAAGTGGAATTTCGAATGAATTGTCACGATCTAAAGATAACATAAGTGGTATCAATTTTGTCATTTCAGGACTGTGTTGACGGAAATCCAAGAATGAAACATTTTTTTTCTCTTTTCACATTTCCGAATAGTAGTTATTCCAACATTTACAAGAAATAGAGAATAGCAACTATTATAGCTATTTCGAATAGCAAAAATATTGTTCGGATGCACATTGCTATTCCGAATAGCTCTATTCTAAAATAGCTCATATTCCGGACACATCCAATTAGCTAATGAATTTGAATCCGATTCACTATATTTTTTTCTCCTAACGAAATTTCTGAATCTGTCTTTGACCAGTATTTCCATTTTATTAGGGGAAAAAAAAAGACATACCTCAATTTGTCCAACCTCACTTGTAATCCTATAAATCATAATATTTGTAAAAAGGCATTACTCATTGGAGGTCAAGTCACTCAATTATTTAAAAGACTATATGTGTGCGGAGGAATTATTTGCTAATTATCTATTTATTTAAAAAACCTTATTACTATTCTTCTAGTTTAAATCTGACATAAGTAAATATTATCTTGTGTTAAGTATTAATAAGGGGTAGGTCAATAACTATATATATATCTTTCGTTATATATACCATTGCTGATCAAAGCTGAGGGTTAAGTGGTTGATTCCTCTGATGCCACGATGCATCCTCTGATTTGGTCCTACTGATAGTTATGTTTACATTGTCAGCAAATTAAAAAATAAAATAAAAAGGTGATATCTTTTAATAAATGGAGAAGAGAACTGGTCTAAGCAGGATATATATATAAAGAATAATCCAATAAAGAACGGTGCAATTGCAAACCCTTTCTTTTTCTTTCTTTTCTTTTATAAAAAGCTAGCACTAAATGACCATGTTTCTTTATGTTCACAGTTTCGGAATCAACATTTTTTTATCTGAATGGGTCTTAAAAAAAGCTATCATTGATTAGTCTATACGCCTCTTTTTGAATGAGACAATGTTTTCAAATAACAAATAGGAGTTCAAATTAGAAAAATGGGATAAAATGGTAAAATCTAAAATGTCTCAAACTTAATATATACTTCATTATTGTCTCTACATTCACTGATAAAAAAAAAATCTTTCTAAGAGCATCTCCATTCCAACAAATACTTAGCAATTAAAATTGGTCATGTTACTAAATTTAGCAATTAAAGAGACTAATAATTTCTATATCACTTCATTCCAGCAATTGCAATTAAAGAGACTCATAAAGAATCTGAGCCAATCAATTCGCCATGCTGGCAATAAGCAAATGTTTGCTTTTAAAGAAAATTTGCTAATTTACAAACTATCTCACAGCCCAGCAAATCAGAAAACAATAGCCACATCAGATTGCAAACCAGAAAACAATAAGCGTTGGAGATGCTCTAAAATTGATTTAGTGTCAAATGATAATACTCTTTGTATAAAATTTTGTGAGTTTGAAATCTAAATAGAGAATCTTTCATGAACAATAATTGAAGTTTAAAAAGCTAGACCTCCTCTTTCTATTTTAAAATAAACTATCCGAACAAAATTTGAATTTGAATTTTAGACAAAAGAAAGCGTTGTTATCTTTGTCAATCCATCATAATTAAACCAAACAATAAAACTAACTCCTCTTCTTATATCATAAGGAAAAAAAACCAAGAATTTGATAGGCTTTTTATTATATGTTCATAAAAATATGCTTCTCTTTATTATATGTTCATAAAAACAAGGCTTTTTTAATATACACTTGATAAGATATTTTTTTCTATATGTTTATATTTTATTCATGCCTCATTATAGCCATTATGAATTTATGATTGCTTCGTTGTACATAATATTTATTTTTGTATAATTAATTAGGTATCTAGAGTAGTTTCATTTCAAACGAGTGTCTGGTTAATTCGCCCTTTTCAAATTCAACTTGTGTCTAAACAAATGATAACAACTACACAAATGAATCAAAACTTGCAAGATAAGATAAACAAATAAATAGGAGGTCAACTTTACCCCCAAAAAATAATTATTTGCTCTTTTCTGAATAAATGTGGGGGCATGTCTTTCTCCACATGGCACCGTCTGACTTTGAAATCTAAAATGATGCATGCGCAATTATTTTTGCATTTAATGGGTTCCAATATTTGAATAAACATTTTCGCAAAAAAATTAACTTATATCAACATTAGGACTTGATTGGGGAGTAAAGTTAATGAAGATTAAATTACTTATTTAATCTTATTCTTCATATTTTACATCTTATTTAGTATTTTTATGTCATGAATTAAATTAATTTATATAAAAAAAGTAAGATATTAGAAAATGAACTCAAGTCTATGATAGTGGGACCTACAAATAGAGTAAGTTAATCCACATTGAGAAATGGAGTAACTTACTCCGAATTAGCTGACTTCTTACTCCATCGTACTTCTTTTATTTTATTTCTCGTTTGACTCCTTCAGTATAAAGTAAGGAGTTTACTTCACCTCTTACTACACAATCAAACATGACCTTAAGAATTAAAATAAAAAATAATGCTATTAAGGATCTCATAACTCGTGACTCGCTCACTAACAACTCATTAATAACTCACTCATTAACAACTCGCTCATTAACGACTCGCTCATTAACAACTCGCTAACTTAATGAGCGAGCATGAGCATACTCCAACTCGCTCATAACTCGCTCATTAAGAATTTGCCACATCTAATCCTGCCATATTTAATCCCAATTTATTAAATTAAAATTAAATTGAATAAATAAATAAATCAACTAACGTTACTAACCCAAATTGACTAAAGTTGAAATTAAAATTGAAAAAAATGAAGCTCCAAAGTCCAGTGATCCGGTTCACTACTATGCTCCAGTCTTAAATAATTGATGCTAAAAAAGACTTGTTTAGTGATGTATAATTCTACTGTTTAATACTTATTTTTTTATTATTATTGTTTTGATTTTGTTAAATTTGCTTATGGATAATTTTGTATTAAATTATGTAATATTTAATTCGTGACTCGCTCAGTTGCTCATAACTCGCTCATTAACAGTCCGCTCATTAACAACTCGCTCATTAATGACTCGCTCATTAACGACTCGCTAACTTAATGAGCGAGCATGAGCATACCCCAACTCGTTCATGCTCGCTCATTAATCAGCCCTAGTTATATGTGTGATTAACTTTTTTTTTCTAGTAAATTATTAACTGCAAATTGGTACTCTATTGGGCTAAGCCCTGCCGAATTTATTATTTGTATGGTCCATAAACAGTGATTTTACAAGTTAGTTAGTAGTTTCTCGTTTGACTCCGCACAATGACGGTCTGCCCACATCGTTTATCTGCTCAAGAGGAAGATAATTAGAGAGAAAAATGAAGGAACGCAGGTACTGTAGCAAGGGTAATGCAGGAGAACGCCCTATACAAAGTTCCGAAATTTATACTCTCCGATTTGAGATGTAAATTTCACCGTAGACATGGCTGCTCCTTCCTTTTTCTTCTTTCCTCTTCCTCTTCATACTGATTTCATGAAGCACAGCCTGAATAACACCACTAAGTTTCGAGATCTTGAAATGTACGTAGGCTACTTTCTGAATTTTATTAAAAATACTACAAATAAAATATTCGAAAATACCTGTCATGCAAATTAACAAAATAAGTATATTTCAGTGATAATGTGTGGGAACCACAGATTTTCATTTTAATATATAAGTGAAAAAATAATAAACAATTTTTGTGTTCTCAATACATACGGAAAATAAATTTTTGGAATTCAATGCAATAGTAAATTCATTTTCTTAAAATTATCTTGAACACAATAATGTCCCAGTTTATTCATTTATTATTATCTGGCACACAATCATGTATACTTTCCTGTACATGCACGTCCTATTTGCATTTCTTTTTTTCAAAATATCCATCTATACGACTAGCTAAGAGCCTAAGACCAAGAGGCCTGTCCATACTGGAGCTATTTTTGTTTGAGGGCATTTTGGTCTTTTATACCATATTATATATGATTTTCTAATAAGGATAATGTCACAAGACTCTGCTAAACTTGATTTGTGACAAATAACTCCTCCAAACTTTTTTTTTATTTACAATAAGCACTCAAATTTTATACCATATTATATATGATTTTCTAATAAAGATAATGTCACAAGACTCTTCTAAACTTGATTTGTGACAAATAACTCCTCCAAACTTTTTTTTTTATTTACAATAACCACTCAAATTTTATAACCCAAATAAAGTTTGAGTACTCTAACTCTTTTGTGTCCTCTAATTATGGATCTTCAAATGACGAATTCAAACTGTTCTACTCCAAATAACAAGAGTGTTCTACTCCAAATAACTTAATTTGTTCTATTCATTTATATACTCTAACTCTAAACCTATTTGATTGACTTCAAATGACAAATTCAAACTGTTAAATGGTCAAAATTAGAAGCTTTACAAATTAATTTAATGCATAACCTTCAAATAAAAAAATTAATTTAATGCATGTATTTTTTGAACTTTTTTTACCACTTGACTCCATACAAAATTAGTTCGAAAATTAAATTTTTTTGTAGACGCATCACTCATAAAGTAGATAAATTTCAATAGTTTGGATTTGTCGTTTGAAACTAATTCGACAAATTTTAGAATTAAGTTTAAACAAAATTTATTGAACTTAAAAACATCCTAATTCTACTCCAAATAAAATATAAAAAGGGTTCAACTGCCTCATTGTGTTCAAGGATGGTTCAAATTTTCTTCACATTTCTTCTTATTTGAGGCATTTAACCTTCCTTAAGATGAAGAGGGTTCAAATATCTCGTATCTTTTATGTTTCATCATACCTCACATTTTTTATCCGTTTTCTTAGTTTAAGCAGTCGATTCGAATTGATCAACATGATTTCCAGATTAAAATTTTGCTTAGAGACCAAATTTTATATTTTATGGAATTTTTAACTATTTTGGTACAAAATCATTTTTTAATGATCTAGAAACAATTATTATTGTACATATAAAGAAATAGTAAAAGGTTTCCAAAATATTTGAAATTTGGTCTCCAAGCATATTTTAATATGGAGATCATGTTAGTAGGTTCGAATTGATAGTTTGAATTTTAACCAGTACAAAGTCTAAATTATTATTCAAAATATCCCTAATAATATCATAAACTATCTATCTTTTTCTATTCAAAATAACCTAAGCATCATTGCATGAACTATATATCTTTTTTCCATTCAAAATAACAGAAACATCATAGTATAAACTATCTATTTGTTTCTATGTAAAAGGAAAAACAATATGGGTCTTGGAAAAAATTAGTCCTTAATATTAATTTTCAGTTTGGACCTCTAAATAAAAGCCAATGTAGTATAGTTGTGCTATTTGCGCTACACACTACGCACTAGAGCGGACTGTTATTACCGTTATAATGGTCGCAGCTAAAATAGTGCACTTTTATCTCATAGCTTAGCATTTGAAGTCCGAAAATACTATAGCAAACTACAAATTATCTTTAATGTAGACATCTAACAGAGATAAAATTATAAAATAAAAAAATTGAAATTAAGAGCACTGAAAATTATAGTGTAGTATAATTTTATTTATAAGCGGAGCTTAAAAGTATTAATGTATAAAAAAAATTACAAATTTACTATACAAACTTACAAAATTTTCAATTTATAGGAAGACTTAGCCCCTTTTCTCTCCACTACCATCCATTCGGCCCTGTTCGGTCGCTCCATTATTTCCGTGTCATGTGAACAGTAATTTTTAGTTCAATTTATTATGTTCATGCCGATTTTCAATGGTCCGCCGAACAGATTTCAAACATTGACCTTCTATACAAAAATATGATTTTCAGAACATAAATATTTATGAATATAATATTACAATAACAAACAAAAATCCCTTAAGCAATAAATGTCTCGTTAATAGAGGGGAGATAAGAGAGTAGGTTTAAAAAATAATAATAACAAGCGAAAGGAGCTTTCTGCCTTCCGGCCTTAATAAATAATAAAAAGAAAACATGTATATAGATTTTCTAAACTCAAATTGCCTCAGCCACAGAAAGAGAAGCAAAATTAAAACTCAGGCAGAAGGGTCAAGTCACAACTTTAAACCT
>CAXKVW010001429.1:0-45947 GCA_964058825.1 Carex arenaria
CCTTATAATTGTTGTTTGAACCAACACGAGTATATGTATCTTCTTCAGTTCAATAGTTCTAATACAAATACAGAGTACCAGTACTTCTAATTCTTGGTATATAACAGTGGCTCTAATAGTCTTGGAAATATAAAGAAAAGTTACCATTTCTCCTGATTTGGGAAATTAGAGAAATATCTGTATAAAAGACACAGTTAATGGTAGATCTGACCATACCAAAACCTTATAATTGTTGTTTGAACCAACACGAGTATATGTATCTTCTTCAGTTCAATAGTTCTAATACAAATGCAGAGTACCAGTACTTCTAATTCTTGGTACATAACAGTGGCTATAATAGTCTTGGAAATATAAAGAAGAGTTACCATTTCTCCTGATTTGGGAAGGAGGCCGTGCCACTTTGGAATGTTACTGGCCCTTTCCACATAGGCTGCATTGGTTCCCGTCCCCAAAATGACTGCAACAGTTACATCCTCGTCGTAGTACCTTCCTCCAGCTAATGTCCCAACTGTATCATTTATCTGACAAAAAGAGTGGATACAATTTAAAATGCCTTCTTATTTCTCATTACATGATCCTTGCAAAAGCACTTAAACATCATAAGTTTTGACAGACCAGAGCAGCTACACGCATATCTAAACCATGCTTATCCATTGCCACTGTCAATTCAGCCACCACATCTGCCCCAACCTGATCTCACAAAAGAAAATTTAATCAAGTTAAAATTTTAGACATTAATACATCACCAATGCAATTCAAATTGGTATTGACTTAAAAGGTGGTTCCTGACAAAAATTGAAGTTTCCTTGTAGAGAACTCTTTTGAAAGCAGAATTAGTACAGCGCTAATTCTGTTAACAACTTACAGATAAGTAAATAAAGCCCCCCACCCCCCCCACCAAAAAAAAAAAAAAAAATTCCCCTAAGGTACTTGACCGTGTAGAATACTCATGGCCGGGCCAAAATCAATTTGGTGCCTATTTGGAATATAGGGAGGTCCGCTTTAAGATTTATGCCAGATTAAAACAGCCGACTCAGATCTCATGCTAGACAGTCAGGTAATGCACTGGATCTGACTTCTCAGTCCCAAGCCCCAAACCCAACAGCCGCCCTCCCCAAAAAAAATAATAAATAAATGATTCATTAATTAATAAAAGAGTATACAAAGTCAAAGGTAACAACTAACATGCAACTAGAGGTGCATTTCATAATTTGGAAATAAAAGAAAGATGTTTTATTTACAAAAAAAAAAAAAAATACCGCATCCTCAATGGAGAAGCCTTTGGTCCATTTTATGAGTGTGCCAGAAGCAATAGAAGATTGCCTGATGGGAAAGGAGAAGGTGAAACCGAGTTCCCTCTGGCGACCCTCAAACACCTGAAATTTATCTCCCTCTGTTGCCACGAACTTGGCCAGTTCTGAGGCTATGAATCCAAAAAGCTCCTAATGTGCATTTGTTCCGAAATTCAAAGACGAAATGAAAATAATCACTTTTGTGTTTATTCACAAGGATTGGTTTAGTCATATTTGCACCTAGTCTATATCTTTGTGCTAATTGCAAACAACATACATATGTTTAAACTTTAAAGAGTTATTTTTTTAAGTACGATTAAAGAGTTGTTTATATCAAAAGAAAGAATTGGGCATTACTCAGCCAATCATTTAAGTTCAAAAAATTATCTTTTATTTGTAGGAGGAAGATTGTCAAAAATCAGAATATACCCCTTTAGACACCTTTAACTATTGACTGGGCGTTATTTCAAACAGCAGTAACATTTGTCTATATGTGATCTAAACATGCTGGTTGGTGGCTGTTAATTAATATACTAAAATATAAGGTGTTGTTTGCATAGAGAGCAAAACCAGAGACTATAAGTACACTCACCCCAGAGCTTCCAACCATGATATGGGGTGGAATGGAGATCTCCTTTGCATCTTTATTAACAATTCGTTTCTCCCTCCCTCCCAATTGTACTCGCAAGACACGAAAATTCGTTCCTCCAAGGTCTAGTGCATAAAATAATCCTTCCTCGTCCCTAATTCAAATAATAAATAGAATCAGAATTAGCAAGTAGAGAAATAGAATTCGGTGCAAATCAACTTATCAAGTCCTATCAAAGTAGAGCTCAAAAATCGACCATGCATGCATCCCTGAGCAAAAAGTTCGAATCTTTTAAATTCATCCAAAATACAAAATTGAACACAAAATAGAAACGAAATACCCAGTTGGAAGGCTATCGACATAGGTTAGAAGCATTTTGAGGCGGCTGCCCCCTTCTAAGGCCAACCCTGCATGCATCTCCACCTCCATAGCATCAGCGAGCTGCCTCAACCTCTCCAGTGGCGATGCACAGGTCCTTTCCAGTTCTGCCACCATCTCCTCGGCCCGGGCCAGCTTTGCATTACCCTCCTTCTTTCTATTAAACTTCTGGTACCACATCATGCCTGATACCGCCACCGCCACCGCCGTGGTAGCGGCCACTGCCATGGTCGTCTTTATCATCGTCTTCTCCATTTCAGGTACGAATAGCCTATACGGATCTTGTTCTTTTACAAAAATGAAAAGTTGGAAAAAGGATCAAATACGGGAGCTTTTCATCAAACGAAAGCGAAGAGGAACAAAAGTTTATAGAGATTTGCACATGTGCGACAACCCGTTAATTATCAGGATAAAGTTAGAAAAGAAAATAGCAATGCTTATTCTTTTCTTTATATTTTTTCCTTATTGGGATGGGGGTAAGAAGGTCAGCAATTCAGCTGATGAATTTTTGTCTTCATGCAGTTTATAACATGGAGGTTGGGTGCAAAGAGAGAGAAGCGGGAGAGAACTTGATTTTTGCAAAAGTTTGGCACCTTATTTATACTCTGTTCTTCAAATGGGACGATCTCTCAAAGTCTGAATAGATAGGGACTGGTTTTCTTGCATATATATACCCTGCGAATGTAGATATTACCAACTTCTTTTGGATAGTAATTTTAAACAAATCACCAATTTAGGTTTCAATGTTCTAAAATTACCAAAATGTAAGCGTGTCATTAATTTAGAAGTCTATCAAAAATTAAAACCTAAGACATAAATAACTTCCACCAACTAAGAATATTTGAATATAGATATAAATTACTGTACTTGGAGGTTATGTCCCGATATAAATTGTATAGGTGAAAAAAAAAAAATTGTATAGGTGAAAAAACTAAGACAAATAAATTCCACTTAATTTGAACATTTGGATATGGATATCAATTACTATATTTAGGGGTTATGTCCCGATTTAAATTATGTAGGAATATGTACCTAGAGAATTGAATTCCGTATGTTGTTGAACAGATCCACTTAAAAAGGAATGAGCTAAATGAAATTGTTTCGAGCATGTTCGGCTTTATTACTGTGCATGTGGGAAAATAAAATTCAGTTCAACTTCGTATTTTCTGTCCTCCGCATACAGAAAAAATCAGTTCAAATTGGAGTCCAACTCATTCCTGTTCTCGTTTCCGCCTGTAGGCCGAACATGTCCTTCATGTTCGTAAAGAACTTTGGATGCTTGTAATGATAGAATTCAAAATTGTGATTTTTTTTTCAAATTTATAACTATATTGTAATAATGTATTTTGTGAATATATTGTCATATTATGAAAAAAATCAGCGTTTAAAACTTTCAATTTTTCCTAAAAAAAAAAGTTCAGACATCTACTCTAGTATACTCATCAAAAGAAATTTGGTACATGTAAATTTTATGCTCTCTTTTATACGCCGTTTTAAAGGCAAGTATAATTTTATAATTGCTTTCATGCTTGTAAATTGAAACAATATACCTTAAAGCTATTTTTATTGTCTTTTATGAATTAACTAATTTTAAATTTAGTTTTAATTATACTTATAGGTAGTAAAATTAGGGACATCTATAAATTATTTTAGGATATCTATTATTTAATATTTATAAGTCCATTAGTAAAAAAAAATTAAGATTATTTTATGCCAAAGTATAGGAATGTCAAAATAGTTTGATTTTATTATTTATTTAGTTTGTCGAGTTAAAGAAAAAAATGCTAGTTCTCTTTTCGGCTTATGCTCGATTTTGTTGATAATCAAATAAATTGGACAAATCAAATGAATCAAATGTTAGTGGATATTACGTTAGTATATTGTAATATTATGTACATTAATATTATCAAGTTAGCATATATAATATTGTATCTTAATCGAAACTTCTACTTTTAATGGAATTCAATTCGTTCAATTTATATTTATACATATCGAATATAAATCTAGTTAGATAAATTTTAATTTAGTTCTACTAAAACCGACCACCAATATACAGCTTTGCGAATTTAATTAATCGAAGAGACATAATTTATGACTGGATAGTAGATAGCATAGAATTGGAGATGAAAACTGAATTTATGTTATTACATTAAAAGGAAAGGTTATATTAGTAAGATTCTACTTTTGTTTGACAATTGACCGCGGCGACGGCTGGATAACGGAGAACTAAGTAGAGAGAAGAAACGAAAAAAGAAGATAAGAACAGAATCGGAGCTGAAAAGTAAAACGATGCTATTAGGTGAAAGGAAAGGTCAATATTTTCCTTTGTTTGACGCTTGACCGACGCGACCGCGTAGAAGAGAGCCCAGCACTGGGGTTATTCGCTGAAGATAAATAAAAGATAAATAAAGAATAGTGATTATTCGCTAATTCAGACGCACTCAAACATAAATTAGTAGTTCAGAAAAGTAGTTATTTTTCACCCGCCTGAAAAGAGAGGAAAAAAAAACCATAAAAAAAAAAAAAGAACTAACACCTCTAAAATAGGAGATGAGTTTGGTACGATGCCAGTCGGATCCAAACTGAGTTCGATGGATTTCATAGGCGTCTGATCTGTTTTAAAATCTGTACGTAGCACTTCAATCCATGTGCGTCCGCTTTAATATTTGTGCACACAAATTTCAAAGCAGATCGGACAGTTATAAAACTCATCGGACAAAAAATTTAGGTCCGATGTGCATTGGACCGGAATTTAAGTTCTAAAATAGATGCAAAGTCCTTTTTTTTCCTGCCAAGCGAATAAAACAAAAATCGTCATCAGATCAAGAGTTCCATATCAAAAGGAATACTTCGTGCAAAAATTATAACATAAACTTTTGTTTAAGTGCTATTATTGTAGCTATTCTTAATCTCCAATCATATTTTGACGTATTAGTGTGCGACTTTTTTGGGTCTAATAGCTGGAAATGAGTCGACAAAAAAGGATTCTAACTGTAGCATTTTAGAGGAAGACGTTTAAATGATCAGGTGGCACCTCATTTCTACGTGGCACTCTAGAATAGAGTTTGTATCGATTACGTGTTCAACCTACGGTACAGCCATTTAAGTACCCACCGTTTTCTTATAAGAAAACTTTTAGTAATGAAATAAAAGAGCGGTGCTTGACCGGGGCGATATGCAAGGTGAACAGAGCCGAAATAAAAAAGAAAAATTCATGTCGTCTCTAGCTGAGTTTATCTCATCGTGCTGGGTATCGAATTGAGACAGTAGATCAGTTGCGGATTTTTTTTTTCGGTGATGGAAAGACGAATGGTATTCCGTCTGTATATACTTTCTGTTTTTATTTTGATATTTGTGTATTTTTTTCTGCTACTTCTTGCCTCGTCTTATTCTACCTTCTCTCTGTTTACTGGTAACCGTTATGAACCGGTTGATTTAGTTTTTGGTTCAATTTGATTGAGAGGCTTGTCGGCTGACTGGTGACTGTCCTGGTCCAATCAATTCAGTTTCTAGTTCGATTTTGATTCAGTGCCTACACAGTTGCGATACGCGTACAGAGGAAACAATAACTAGGTTTCTATTACTCTAATCAAGCAAGAATTATTAAATATGTGTTCAAATAATGCACATATTTCCTGTGTATTTTTTGTTTGTTTACAGCTATATGCTTTTACAAATTCTCGTTGTCTAATATTATGTAACAGCTCGAAACTCAGATGAAGAAATTATATGTAGATACCAATAGTTAGATGGTTTGACCTCTAATCTTTGCTTAAATAAACAACTATGAACAATTGTTATTTCAGACTTTTAGTTCTCAATAGGGCTGCAAACGGATCAGATAATATACGTACGTATCCGAATATCCGTGCGGATATGGATATGGTTTTGATATTTAATTATATGTATCCGAATAATAGATACATATCATATTGTTTAATATATATTATGAAAATATTAATGTATATATCTATGGATATCCGATATTCGATCCGCATCTGTATCCGAAAAATAAAAGCGGATACGGATATAGTTTTACCACTATCCAATTCGTATCTGACCTGTTTGCACTCTTAGTTCTATTTGATATCAGCAAGTGTAAATTATTTTTTATATAAAGTGAGTGTGCATTTTAGTATTTTATTTTTTATATACATATCACGAATTGGTCCAAAATTCAAACTGTTGATCTGTGCCATTCAACATGATCTCCATATGAAAATTTACTTGTTCATCAAATTTTATATTTTTTATATTTTTTTTTACTATTATTTTTAAGGGAAAATTATTTTTATGCCACTCCAAAATATGAAAATTAGAAAATTGCCACCCTAAAACATGAAATTAGTTATTTGCCACTCTAAAATTATTAAATTTATGAAATTATCACAATTATACATCTAATATACATATTTGATTAAAATTATTCTGAAAAGTATTGTATAAAAAACGTATTTTGAAAGTTTCAAAATTACCCTTCCCTTCCCTCAGCTCCTTTTGTATATATTTTAGGTCTTATTTTCTGGTTTTGTATCCTAATTCCGATAAATTTTGCTAATTTTCAACAAATTTGCACATTACAACATCTAGCTACTGCATTGAACCCCTTTTTATTTTATTTGATTCCTAGAAGAAAGAGATTGCTTTCTTAATATGCCTATATGGCATATTAGCTTGTGCACCGCATCCTCCTTCATCACCTCTAGTGTATGTGTTGGGCCTCTAACGGAGAAAGGATGAAAGAGAGGCGAAAGAGACGAAGGGAAGGGTAATTTTGAAACTTTTAAAATACGTTTTTTATACAGTATTTTTTAGAATAATTTTAAGCAAATATGTATATTAGATGTATAATTGTGACAATTTTATAAATTTAATGATTTTAGAGTGGCAAATAACTAATTTCATATTTGAGATGACAATTTTTTAATTTTTATATTTCGGAGTGGCATAAAAATAATTTTCTCTATTTTTAAATAGTTAGAATCACTTGGTCTAAAAATTTTAGATCATTCAAAAAGTAATAATTTTCAACATATTTAGAATTCTAAGAATGTAGAATTTGAATTCGGTTCTACTAGTAAAAGCTATTGGCTTTGTCTATTAGAATAGCTCATACATATCCAGTAAATGATGTAGTGTAAAACCTATTTCTTTTAATACATTTGCCTAAGGGCGTTCAGCCCTTCACTCAAATAAAAATAAATAAATAATAAAATAAAATAAAAACTGGAGGCGAGTACACTGAGTCGTTCATATACTTCTGTTGGACTGCACAAAAAATTTGTAGTTCGTGATTCGATTCGAGTTTGATTCGAAAAAGTTCGTAAAAAAATTGATTTGAAATAGTTTGAAATGAATTCAAACCAAACTCAAACTGAACCTAGATCGTTTGAAATAGGTTCGCGAACTATTCTAGTTCGAATCTCAAAGTAACGTGAACCGTTGATTTCCGCTGATGATTTGTGTTCGCTAATGACTTAAAAGTAAAATAAGGCCACCCAAACATAAGTCGTAAATCGTAAGTCGTAACTCTCATTCTCAGTTCTGAAATCCTAGACGACTTTTACCTCTTACTCTTGACGACTACGTTCACTCTTCCTTATCGTAAAAAAGTTCGTAAAAGATTCAAAATTCAGTTTGTAAAATAATTGATTCAAAATTAATTCAAACTAAACTTAGTTCGAAATTAATTCAATACAAACTCAAACTAAAGTAAGTTCGATTCAATTTTGCTGCCCTATAAATAAACAAAATGAAGAAATTTGAACACATGGTAAGACACTAAAGACAGACAGAATGCTAACCAATTTGGGGAAGTGAGCCGAAGCAATGGGATAAAATATAATACGATTTAATCAGTGCGCAGTTTGATTGACACCAAGTGGAAAGAGGCGGCGATATACCAAAAAGTTTAGCTCGGACCATATCAATACTTGTCCTCTTTAGCTTTTCTGAACCGATATGTTTCTTTTTCTTTTTTTGAGTAAAAACCCGTAGGCTTGCATTAAAATATATCAATTACGGTAACATTACATACTGCTACAGTGCTACTGCATCTGCTCCATTTACCAGCAGAGCTGAGAACTACAGAATTAAACCGAAAAATACAAACTGAAACGAAAATGTAAAAACTGCTAAAAGGAAGCTAATTACTTGGAGTAAAAAATTGAACATCTATGCTACTTCATGCCTTTTTAGATAGCATCATTTCTGAAATAATCCTTGTTCAGCGTTTGCTCAATTTCCAAGTGAGATACCATGCACTGCAGTGGTGTACCCTCGCCTGATCTGCCTTATTTCCTTGCCCAATTAGCAAGGTTATGTGGTGATAGCATCGCCCTTAGGGGAGCAGCTTGGGTCCGATGCCCATTGGACTCAAACTGAGTTCGATGGGTTTCATAATCGTCCGATCCGCTTTAAGATCTGTGCGCACGGATATTAAAACAAACTCGCACGGATATTAAAGCAACTCGCAACAGATATTAAAATGACTCGGACGGTTATGGAACCCATCGCACTCAGTTTGAGTCCGATGGGCATCGGACCCAAGTTAGCTCCCCTTCGTGAGATGTACTGCAGTTTATATTAATATATTTATATTGAATTCAAATAGGACTTGAACGCTACGTAGACGGTAAATCTCGACTCGGGACCAACTTAAATTACTTCTCATTCAAACTTTCTTTAAACATTTATGAGAAAATCAGAACCAAAGTGTCGAAGTATTTAAATCAGGAAGTTAAGTAAGTTTTTAGGCTAAATCAGTATCAAATGAACTTAAGATAAATTATTGTTAAAAAATGTTTTCGTAAATGTCTTAGGCTAGTGATGTTTAACCATCAATTTCTGAATGGGCCGACTTTAGAAACTGAAAACCATGAGCTTAACTTTTCATTCTATTTAATCTCTTGAATGTTGTCGGCTAGTTATATATATCTTTTTGGGTTGTAGAGATTCTTCAAAATCTAGCCCAATTATTTCTACCAAACCAGCCTGCGGGCCTCTAAATCTGTTTGTATAATTGTTAGCGCTTAAACCAGCCCGCAGGCCTCTGAACTTGTTTGATCATGGAAAAAAAATCGTAAAACTATTTTTTACCATTACGCCATTTTTTTTTTTTTGGGGTTTGGAGGGGGGGGGGGTTAACACTTTTTCCGTTTTTACGTTTTACTATACTTTTGATACTACTACGTAATTATTTTTGTATTTATTCGTGATCAACTATCTTTGAAGATTTGCAAAGACAGTTAATCACGAATAACATTTAAAAAAAAAATAGGGATGGAGTTATTCACTTATTTGGGAGGAATTCGCATCCTCTGAGATATCTCAAATTTTGTGTGGCTTTTTGGAATATCTCAATCGTTCAAATACGTTCGGCACGAATCTCAAAGCTCAAATAATACTGCCCCCCCTACGTTTCCCTGAATAGGCACCGGACACGTCGGTCACACAAAAATTGAGATATTTCAGAGGATACGCACCCGTACTTCCTTTTGAAAATCTTCAAATGCCAAGCATAGGCAGCTAGGTAAAGATCAAAATTGAACCTGTATTTTGTAGATGCACTTACCATATAAATCAAGGAAAGAGTAAATAAATGGAAAAAGAAAAAAAAAATGTTGCAACGAAGCCTGAGATCTAAGCATTCATTTTAAATGAACAGAATATATTTCTTTTCCACAATCATCATTCGCCAAGCTTTTTCTCATTCAGTATCATCTGCAGTCGTTTCAGAGAAATGATCTAAGAGCAATGAAAAAGCATAAAAAGTTAAGAGGAAAAAAAACTAAACTAATCTTTTTACTGTTGATGAAGAGTTAATGTTAACCTGATGAATTGAGTGAAAAAAAACAGGACAATTTAAAACAGAGCAGAATGTTCAATGATGCCTATCTTTTAATATATGCATATTTAATTCACTGGAACTTTTCCGACATGCTTACATTATGGTAATACTCAAGTTCTTCTCTTTGTTGTTCTGGTAATGCTTTCAACAGAAACTTTTCTGTGATACCCATCATCTATTTGATGCAATGTTGCATAATCAATATGCGATTATTTACAATATGCTAAATCTTGAGTGATATCCATAGTGACAATATATACGAGTAATTCGTGAATATAACGCAAATCATGAATTATTGGCGATAAAAATGCCAAAAGAAAATTTTAATTTTTTTTAGGTTTTTGTTTCGGGGTTTTTTGGGTTTTTTTTGTTTGTTTCCTTGTTGTACCGAATCATTTCCAAATTATATCCGAATCACGAATTTTTGACTCTGCCGAACCGAACCCGAACTATTCATTTGTCACTGTGGTGATATCTATTCAGTTCTGATTTAGGATTCTACAGAGATCCTATTCGTTTCAAAATAGAAAATTATCTTTTATTATTGGTATTTGTCTTTACCTCTTTATGGGAGCCTTTCAGTTTCAGAAAAAGAAAATATGTTCACCGTTCACTGATTATTGAAGCATTCTTTCCCAATTTTGGGTGGGCTCTCAGATTTTGCAGTGAACATTCAAGTCGCACAGTTCAAAGAATTAACACCTCGGGCAGAGAAGATTTGTACGGACGAAGAGAAATTATATTGTCATGTGGGCCCCATATTAACCCAAATACTGGGCCTAACAGAGAGGGCTGGACTGGAGAGACAAGGTCCAGGCCTAGGCCATTAATTGCACCTCTCTTAATAGTTTTATAATCATGTTGATCTACAAAGATTATTAAAACCAACTGAAATTGCGCACAAGGTTATAATTCTAACGTTTCTTCATTAGCCCCATAATGAAGGATCCTTTGGAGGTTGTACTGTAACAAATCTACAGTTGAAAACAAACTGATAGCCCAAAGCTTTTACAATAAATAAATTACTTCAACCCAAAAGAGAAGCTGAAAAACACAAGCAAACTAATAATGGTGCTTTCTTTCACGGGAGAGGAGGGTGTCCGATGGCCATCGGACCAGAACAGTGTTCGATGGGTGGTTTCTACCGTCCGATCCATTTCAAGATCTGTGCGCACGGATCTTAAAGCAAATAGCACGGATATTAAAGTGATGCGCACAGATCTTGAAGTGAATCGGACGGTAGAAACCACCCATCGAACAGACTCTGGTCCGATGGGCATCGGACACCTCCCTTTCCTTCTTTCACATCTTGGGATGTTAAATGCTTCCTTTATATTTCACATATTTTGCTTTCCATCTCAGACAATCTAGTAGCAGTTGCTAACACCATAAATATTAAGTACACGATTCACGTACCATTAATTTGACTGAACCCTTAATTTGAGCTTGCCTACCAGAACGATGTGACTAAAGTTAAATCTTTCTCATGTATAAAGCTATAATAACTTTGCCTTACTAGTGAAAACTTAAATAAAAAAATAAAAAAAACATGTAAAATAAAAATTATTACTTCGTTCAGCTTACAAAGCTACAAACATAAAAGTAAATACAGACGGGACAACTAAACTACTCGACTTTAACTGGTGACAACGATAGAACAAAAGAAATATGAAAAGCCTCGTTAAAAGAAAAGTTGTATGGATGAAAACTTTCAATGAGAGAGAGAAGCATTTAAAATGGCACATGCAGTCCATAAACACCTCGACATCGACAGCTCTATAAATATCTATCGTGATCATGTCATTAATCGTTTCCCATACCATTTTTGTGAAGCTAATTTGTACTTTCACAATACCTAAGGCAACATACAGTGTACAAATAGTGTAGGTAGACAGTATATGGATTGAGTTTAATGAAGTACAAAGACAACGCGAAGGTGTAATAAATTGCTCTTTTCGTACCTCAGCAGATTGATGATGTATCGGTATTTAATGGTTTATGAGATGGTCCAACTTTTAATGTTTAATTCAAATCTCCAGTAAATAATGATTATGGGATTATGTCTTTCAAAAAAACGAAAAGGGAAAACCCGGTACAGATCATGAAAGCGAAATATAATTAAGTATCCATACTGCATCACTGATAAATAATGGATAGCTAGGTATGTGAATTAGAAAATCAATTTTACTGGTAGAAAGCAAAATTGGGACTATGTGATCTTATGGTCCTTTCGTTCAAAATACTAGAAAACAAAACACTAGTACCCAATAAATAGTATAAAATGGAAATGAACAGTTGACAGACACTGATACTTGAAATCTCATATTGTTTGGTCAGTGTAAAGGAAAAGAGGAAAAATAAAAGAAACAGATACGACTGACTATAAGCCAAGTCACATCAGGGCATTTTCTCAGTTAGATGTAACTCTGTAGCTGTAGTTGATTCTTGCCTCCACACATTTTCTCCGGTAGGTAGGGATGCAAACATAAGATACGGATCGGATACTGATAAAATCATACATGTATTCGCTTCTATTTTCCGGATACAGTTATGAATCGGATATTAGATGGATACGGATATGGATCGTATATTGAACGGATACAGAAACGGATATCTGTTTTTTACAATAGTGAATTATATATATATTTTTATAATATATATTAAACTATATGATATATATCTACTATTCGGATACAAGTAATTAAAATTTAAAACTATATCTGTATTCGTATCCGCACGGATATTCAGATATCAGATATTCGTATCTAATTTTCGAATATGGATCCGGATACAATACAGTAGGATAATATCCGACCCGTTTGCACCCGTACTGGTAGGAATAATTTCAACTGAGAAAACAAGCTGACGTCACTCCAAAAGCTGCTCCATCCTGTCAAGCATTTAATTAGTAAAGCCCGGTTAAAGGTCAAATTTGAGGGGAGCACAAATGGACAAGAGAAATGGGGCCCATGGGCTAATA
This sequence comes from Carex arenaria, assembly GCA_964058825.1. Taxonomy (NCBI): domain Eukaryota; kingdom Viridiplantae; phylum Streptophyta; class Magnoliopsida; order Poales; family Cyperaceae; genus Carex; species Carex arenaria. Next base: position 13,089 of record CAXKVW010001429.1, read on the forward strand.
CGGATTGGGCTATATTTTTTTGGTCCGAACCGTTTGTCAGGGGAATGCTGACGTGCGTGATGCTATTGCATAGTTGTTCAAGTGTGTGGTTTCGCCAAAAGTGCAGAGAGACTATAATTCAGTTGTAAAGCAGCTTTATGTTATCTTTTTATGTTGACATTAAAAGTTAAAACCTTTATTGAGAAATAATGGTTTAAATAGTTTGAATCTTATAACTCTCTGATTGTCAATTTGTCATTCAAAGAAAAGCAATATATATGTGAAGTCAATTTACTAGATTATTGTACCAATCTTAATATCTTATAGACAAGTCAAATCTTCACTTACCATATATATTGTTCTAATTTGTATAATAAACTAACGTTTCTATTTCCTTACCAAATATATTATTCAACTTTTAGGTATCAAATAACAATTATTTGAGGCACTAATTTCAAACAAAAAAGTAAAATCCAAAGTACTAAATTAAAACACAGTTTTTAAATATTATGTGAAAAATATAATACACATAATGTTTGCAAAAATTTAAGTATGAACATGATACATCTTTTTATTGAAATAGTAAACACTTCCGTGTTTATTCTCGATGTTGTTTATTTTTCTTATTATCTTGTTTTTACATTTTTCCTCAAAAAAAAATAACAAAATGTATGGGAAAGATTCTCGATAGTCGATACACTTTAATCTGTTTGAAATGCATGTACGGATAAAGAGTTATAACCACTGCTAGGTTGTTCTGACTGAGATCCACCACTTTTGAAAAAATAATCAAGGTGCTTACCCATGTGGTACTGTTTTATTCGCAAGCTACAGGAGTTTTCGCGCCCAGTGATGTCAGCACGACCATATAAAAATATATTATATTAATTAAAAAGCATCGTTAAGAAAGATCCTTCCCCGAGAAGTGAAAAAAAAAATGGACCCTCTGTTGAAACTTGAGAGAACAAAAGCAACATCACGACCCTCTGTTAAGATTAAGATCGTGTGTTTAAATTTATGAGACGGATTTTAAAATAAATTTATGTATAAATTTTAAAATAAATTAAATAATTTCAATCGAACATGGAACTCCAAACACTGATTCTCAACTTTATCCCTTCCCAGCCAAGAAATATGCTTCTTTGGATCAGAAAATTTCATGGTCAATTTATTATTAAATTATTGTACAACTTTGTCACATTTATGAGGATTCATCTTGAACATAGTTTGATATGGTGGGACACAAAACTTTCTCTAAAAATCAAAAATTTTATGTGGCTCCTAACTCAAGATAAAATTCTTATTAAGAAAAATATGTTGGAAAAATAATGGTCTGGTTCTTCCTTATGTTATTTTTGTACTAAAGATGAAAGTGTGGACCATTTTTTTATCCAATGCTCCTTTTTTTTTTTTGATAAAAGGCATCTTGATGCTATCCAATGCTCTTTTGTTAGACAAATCTGATGTTGGTTAGGGAACTATCAGGATTATCTTAGCTCTTGACACGCCATTGATGACATTATGTCTTTCGTTTTTCTTTGCCCAAATATAAGCAACAAAGTTTCTTGATTGCTTTTGGGGCTCTTGCTTGATGTGTTTGGAAACAAAAAATTTAATAAGCTTTGAAAATAAAAACATGTCCTCATGGTAGATACATTATACTCTTTATTATGGCAACTATGATATACTGGTCACGTTTAGGAGCTAACGAAGAGGAGCAACACCAGTGGATGCTTCTAGATACCAACCTCATCCTCATGCAAGCCATTCCATCCAACCCTGAAGTGTTGGTGATTTCCCTTTTTGATACAGAGGATAGCTCCTAAATCAGAGGACGGGACAAGAAAATTATGTTTTTGTTTTCATAAACTAAAATAGCTGGTATCTCTCTTTTGTTCCATTGATGTTTTATGTTTCTTTTGTGAGCACTGTGTTGCGTATTTCTCGTTTGATTTTGAGGAGTATGTTTCTGTCAGGCTGTTAGAGAGTCTAAAAACAATATTTTTCAATTTCATTGTAATTTAACAGTCTTGAAATGAAAAAGAACTTGCAGCCTTTTTGCCAAAAAAAAAACAAATTCAATCGAACATCAGTGATTGCAAGAAAAAAATTATTATTCTTCTTTTCCGAATAGAAGCTATCAAACTTCTACCAGACTACAATATTTTCGTTGGTTCATAAAAAAAAAATATGTTTCTTAAGATGGATTGCAAGTAGGGGTGCAAACGGATCAGATAATATCCGACCATATCCAGATCCGTATCTGAAAATTTGATATGGATATCCGATATCCGAATATCCGTGTGGATACTGATATGGATATGGTATTGAATTATAATTATCCGTATCCGAATATTAGATATATACCAAATAGTTTAATATATATTATAAAAATATTTATATATATATTTACGGATATCCAATATCCAATTTGTATCCGTACGTATCCGTCTAATATCTGATTCGTATCCATATCCAAAAAATAAAAACGGATACGGATATAGTTTTACCACTGTCTGATCCGTGTCCGATCCGTTTGCACCCCTAATTGCAAGGAAAACTTGACATTTAAATATATGTCGAAATTATGTAGTCCAGCGGAGAAATCAACAAACCTTGCGGAACCATGCTCGGTTCTAGAACAGAGAGCCTATAATTTCAGGGTTTCATATGCTATGCATTTGAATTATTACATCTAAACCTGTTAGTTTGGTTTTAACTAGGCACAAATGATGGTTGTGGGTCAGTTTCTGTGCAATGGAAGGTGGCGGTGCACACATTTCAGGAACCAATATTATTTTTTTATTTATTATATTGTTTTGCAATTACGGATTCCAAGATTTAGACACTTCTGATTGAACTCTACATATGGGTGTCGCCTGCTTATATTATATTATATATTTGATAGCCTGACGATATTTAAAAAAAAAAAAAAAAAATGAAGGACAGTTCACTGATCATTGAATGACATTTTCCTGTTGCATGCGAAAATAGAGAAGAGTCATTTTGTCAGAGAAATTTAGGTAAGTATTAATTTAGAGTTCATATTTTTAGATATTCCATAGGAGTTGAAATCTACCGAACTTTCATATTAAAACAAAATAATGCATTAATAGATTCATCGTTATTTTTTGTTTAGCTAGATATCTCTAATTAGGTAAATTATTGCAATTCAGAGTAGGTCCTATGCCCATCGGACCTACTTTGGTTCGATGCGATGGGTGAAATGACCATTCAATTCCATCAAGATTCGTGATGCGCACATTAAAATTCGTGCATGTATGTTTCAATTTCCGTGCGTACTTATCTTAATGCTAATCGTACGGTGTAAGAGCTAATCGAACCTAAAAGTAGGACCTACTCCTATGTCAAATTATTGGTGTTTGGTTGAGGTTCCATGTGAAAGAGATCTAAATTATTTATTTTAACTTAAGATGATACAAGTTATACATATTTTGATAAGAATTAAAGTTGAGTTACAACAGTTATTTCTGGTTATCTCTTGCTCTAGTGGATTCCTACAGGCTTCATGCTTTTACAAGAAATCATTCACCTTAACTTGTAATTAGTCTAAAGAGTGAACACATCGTCAGTTAACCAACTTCAGTTATACATATGTTCTCTATATAAGAATGCCTACAACGTGATCATGTTGTATATATGTTGAGCAGTTTGAATCAATTTAATTATGTTGAACAGTTTGAATCAGTTGTTTAAACTTTTGTTTAAACCCCCCAAATTAATCCAAAAGTAAGGGGCTATTTTAATCCTACTCTTTTTAAAGTCAGTGTTATGGAAATAAAATTATTAACCCAACAGTGCAAGAACATTTAATTCAGATTAATTTCTGATTTTGTCAATTACAAGCTTTTTATTTCATATTTTCAGTTTTCTGCGTAATAGACTCCCAACTTTCAATATTTTGAACTAAAGGATTCACAATTATTAGTTTATTACCATAAAATTGCAACCATGCCAAAAATAAGGTACGCAAATTGAGTCATTCAATTCGAATTTAGCTCAAATCTTAAATACTACCCTCCCACTAAAACGGCCACAACAAATTTAATGCACTGATTTTATTCAGATGGATCATATTGTTCATCATAATCATGATGTCATCAGAACAAACAGCAACATATTTATGTCTCGGACATAATAATCGGTGAGAACCAGGATTCATGACCCAACAAATGCAAAGAGTACAAAACAAAGCATGCATATATGTCTGAAGAAATAATTGGTGCCACCAAGGAACAAAACACATAATCACAAATTTTAAGCTTCCCGGCAAAGCCTGGTTAATCCCATGCTTCAGTGGGTTCCCACAGGCTTCATGCTTTTACAATAAATCATTCACCTCAACTTGTAAGTTGTAATTAGTCTAAAGACAGAACACATTGTCAGGTAACTGAACCAAATATGAGATTCAATCCTGAAACAAAATGATTCGGTTTGTACCGGAAAAAAAAAAAGGAAAAATATCCGAATGGAGTTTGGATATCTGACTACAGAAATAATTTGGTCTGATCTTATCTACTATATGCCGATTGTTGAATGATGCTTGGATAGACACTCACATTGTTGAATGATGCTTGTGGGATGAAAATTTTGTCTCCGTATTTATGCACGAAACTCATAAATTTGTTTTCCAGTGGAACTGACTTCAAATTTTCTGAGATATTTATCTATATTGGATATGATCTTAAGTATATATTGAATTATTGATTTAGTTTGAGTGACCGGAACTTAACAATATAGGTAACTAGATATCCTAAAAATTATGCCAAATGGCAACTGTTTGGCTGTTTGCCATTTAAAATAAATCAAAGGAAGTGCTGTAAGCCTGCAATTGATAAATTTCTACTATTTAAAATAAAGCAAAAGTCACATGGGTGACAATGGATCCGATATGTAGTGGATAGTGGTAAAGTCATATCTATATTGGTTTTTATTTTTTGAGATATAGATCGATAATTAGACAGATACGAATACGAATTAGATCAGATATTTATTAATGTGTGTGTGTGTGTGAGAGAGAGAGAGACAGGAGGGATCAAGTTACAACAATTTTGAGTTGCAACAAAGTTATAACAACGGTTTTTTTCATTTTCAAAGTCCAAATTGTCGATCCAAACCGTTCAACATGATTATCTAAATAAAATGTGCTTCCATATCAAATTTTACATTTTTTTTAAAACATGCTCCTAAGTTCACCAAGCTCTTTTGTGAACTCAACTCTAAAACCTATCGAATTAATTTCAAATAACGAATTCAAACTGTTGAAATCCTTCTACCTTACGAGTGATGCGTCTACAAGTGAAAAATTTAAAGTTTCGAATTAATTTAGTATAAACTCAAGTGATTAAAATTATAATGTTTATAAATTAATTTTAATGCATTCATTTTTTTAAAGCCTTTTGACCACTTGACTCTATACAAATTTTATTTCAAATTTTAAAATGTTTGCATGTAGACGCATCACTTGTAAGGTAAAAGAATTTCAACGGTTTGAATTCGTCGTTTGAAGTTAATCCGATGAATTTTAGAGTTGAATTCACTAAAGAATTTGGTAAACTTAGGAACACCCTAGTTCTACTCGTCCATATGATATATATCTATTAATTGAAACATGAATTCATATTCATATCTATATCCATATAAATATTCAGACATCATATATTCACACTTAATTTTTCGAATACATATCAGATATTATCTACTCTGTTTTCACCGCTAAACGGTCAGCATGCTGCCTAAGAAAGAATCTCTGAGTAATTTCCAAAAAAAAAAAAAAGCATCTCTCAGAGGGTATAAGCTCTGCACCTTATTCTTCTCACGTACACGGGTCGATTTATAAAATTGCCCCTTTAGCAAATCCACTAGACTTGTGCAACGAGTAATTGATTATGAATCCTTCGCCATTTGAAGTCTTGTATATTTCTACATAAAAGAGATAAAATTGTTATTATATATAAAAAATTTAGAGTAGAACTAGGGTGCTCCTAAGTTCACCAAACCTCTTGTGAACTTGACTCTAAAATATATCGAATCAACTTTAAACGATGAATCCAAACTGTTGAAACCCTTCTACCTAATGAGTGATGCGTCTACATGTGAAAATTTTAAAGTTTCGAATTAATTTAATATAGAGTCAAGTGGTCAAAAGTTTAAGGTTTATAAATTTATTTTAACGCATTCATTATTTGGACTCCTTTGACCACTTGACTCTATATTAAATTAATTCGAAACTTTAAAAATTTTACACGTAGACGCATAAATCATTAGGTAGAAGAATTTCAACATTTGAATTTATCGTTTAAAGTCGATTCGATATATTTTAGAGTCAAATTCATAAGAAATTAGGTGAACTTAGGAGCACCTTAGTTCTACTCAAAAATTTATATGGAAGGTCGGTAAATTAGTTCTTAAAACAGAGGACTCAAATCTCATTCTCCAGGGCTACACTGTCGATATTACATTGGATCTGAATTCTAAAGGAATATGATGCTGACTGTTCACAGATGGGGTGGCCCGCGGGGCCCATAATTGTTTGATTTTCAAAAACAGGTTTTCGATTTATCAGAATTTTAATGTTTTAGGTAGCAAGCCAGCATGATTTCTTTCCTTTTTAATTTTTTTTTTTTGTGATTTGACACTCGCTCAATTTTTTTTATTACCGATCGTACCCGTGGTTCTTAAATCATGATGTCAGACACTAAAACACCTAATCTTTTTCTAATATTTTATGCAACATGATTTCTTACCTTTTTAATTTTTTTTTGGTGATTTGACAGTTAAATTTTTTATTACCGATCGAACCTGTGGTTCTTAAATCTTAATGTCAGAGTTCAGACAGTAAACCACCCAATCTTTTAAAATATTAAGATTGTCATCCCCGGTGCCCATCCACTTAAAAAACCTTCATTAGTTTTATCCTTTCCATGCGCTAGATAATCACATGTTATCTTTTTCACATTCAAATTGATACAAATTTAAGGAAATGTTTGGTTGTCGTGGTATACGCACAATGGATTTACGGGTTTCAAAAATTCAAATTCATCACATCCTAATCTGTAGTTTGTAGTTTGAAGTTTAATCGATAAATTTTGAGTGTTGTAACACAACACGTCACTGACTACAAGTAGAACAAAATACTCATGCCTCGTTCTGGATCAGTTAGGTTTCAACTCACTGATCACATACAATCTTATACCAAATATCATAAGGGTTTGACGTAAATTTTACTTAAGAATCTCATTTTATTTTTAATTTCAAACAAAAAAATGCTATAAATTTTATGTCATACCATAGTTATCAAAGAATTACACAACATGGAGCAAAGAATCAAGACAAAATAAGCATTGATATTTATTTTTTATTCTCTGATAGGGGTTGTATTAAAATCCACACTTTCAATTCAAGTCGTATTGGAAAGAAGACTAAAATCAGCTAAGTTCTGAAGTGAAAACATAACGCTCATTTTGGAAAAACAAAAACTTGATTTTATTAGCTATGATTTTCACCGACCACTCACCAATAACTTGAATTGGAACTGTCTCAAATTGACTGACTTAGTTGACACACGAGGAAAATTTTTTGTACCTATTTTACAAAAGCAAAAAATAGCAGTCTAGCCCAAGACAACAATATTTAGTCGATGGATATAAATGCTTGAGATTTGTTTAGTCTCCCTTCTCCAATCTTCAAAAAATCACCCAACTTACTTTTTTTTTTTTTCCCCCGTAATTTTCTTGTTTTTACCATGTTCAACTTCCATTTTATATTTTATTTGCACACACTTGGTATGTTAAGTATATGAGGAGGGATCCACTTACACCACTTTTTGGTGACACCAAATTACACCTTACATTTTTTTAAGTTTTTAAAGTTCAAACAGTCGATACAAACCGTTTAACATGATATTCATATTAAAATGTGCTTGGAGACCAAATTTTACATTTTTAAAATTTTTTTTACTATTTATTAAGTATTTTACAAAATCGTTGTTTTCATAACATTGAATTTTTGTAACCATCTTAATAAATATTAAAAAAAATTCAAAAAAATAATGTAAAATTTGATCTGCAAGCACATTTTAATATATCCATCATGTTGAACGGTTTGGATCAACTGTTTGAAATTTTAAAAATATAAGGTGTAATTTGGTGTCACCAAAAATGGTATAAGTGGATCCCTCCTCTAAGTATACACGCATATGTATCAAAACTTATATTACAAATAAGAAATTTATTTTTTCTCTCATGACCCACTCCATCTTATACACATTTTAAAAGAAATTTTTTTTCCTCCATTCAATCTCTCACATATTTTGGATGATCTGTGAGGATTTTTTGAATCTATAACTACGAGTGTTTTGTACTTGATTTTATTTTTCAAATGAGATTCAAATTGAAGAACTTCTGGTATCTATTAGCTTTGTTGTTGTTTTTTTCATGATATGAAATGTATAAAGATTTAATTTTCTAGGTATATATGCTCAAAAGTTTTAGTATTTATACTTAAAAGGTAAAGTATAAGACTCAAAAGTATATAAATATAAATACTTGATATGTTATGTATAATTGAAAATATTACAACTAATTTACTAACTAAAATGAAAATGAATATACAACAAAAAGAAACTCTAGATCTGACTGTACGTACATTTGTTGGGAATTTGGATTGAATATTGGTTCGACAATTCAATTCAATTTAATCAATTGATTACAACCAGAAACATAATCCACGTGTAAAATTAAATTCAATGTAGAGTTTACTACTACATGCGTAGCGTAGCCTTCGAGTTCTAGCAATAATCTTCTTTATTTCTGATCACTCGTTGAACATAGCAAGAACAGTCACGCCTATATCAATATCCACACAAACAAGTTGAAATACAACAGCGAGTCAGAGTCCTAGCATCGACTGGCAATCCCTTTTTTCTGTTTCGCTTTCTCAGTTTCTAAAATAGTGCAAACATAATCAATCAAAAATGAAAATTTTTTTTTTTAAAAGAGGCAAAAATGCCCTTCCATTATTGAAAAAGTCTTACAAAGTAGAACAACAAGTAGAGAAATGAAAAAAAAAGAAAGCAACAGTGCCTAAACAAGAAAACAACAAGGCACCACATATGCACTATCTTAACAAAACAAGAAAAGAGAGCATTAACAAACGTGCCAAAACAGTCAGCAGCATGAGAGAACTACCTCATGATTATTACAGACAAGCAGCAGCAAACAGTATCAAAAATGAAATGTGCATGCATATTTGTAATAATATGGACAAGTTCATCACACCAATTGATCGCAACCGTTAATCTGCACCTTTTTAGATATACTTATCCAGATGTGATTTTATCCAGAGACTAGAGTATAAATTTCGGGCCCATTTAATTATTGAGCCCAATTAGTTTATACTATATTTAATTTCAGAAATTATCAATTTTGGTCCAGATAATTTTGCTCTATAGAACAATCCTAGACAATGTATGAGAAAAATATAGTAAAGAAATTCAAAACCAAAAACTAGAAGGCAAAAATATAAATTCGAAAATTTATCTCAATTTTTTAGGTGCGTTCGTACGTTTTCGGCCTTGGAATCCAAGGTTCTCTGGGACCAACAATATATTTTGAATCTTTACAATCTTTCCTAATTGACGTCAGATGCTGAATCGGACACTCGAACAAAAAGTTACTTGAATCGCATCAAGACTGATTGAATTATAATAATAAAATTAGGTCAAATTGAAATTACAAACAAGACTCTAGAACTATGTATATAACGGCCTTAGAATATTTACAAACAAACTTTCGGATATCGTTGTAATGGTTGTCTAACACTACGAACTTGTATGAAAACCATTAGTATGGTCGTTAAGCTTGAGTCTTGAGGCGTTGCTAGATCTTTTAGAGTTTTAAGATTGAAATTAGAAAATTTAGATTGAGAGGAATGAATGGAATTTGGATTGAACTCTTCACGGTCACAAAGTGGAATTCTAATTAATTAATTTCTAAACTAAAAATACATAATTAGAATTTTATGAGTCAGCTAAATTATATAAACACTTTAAAAAAATCTATAAAGTTTCAATTTACATAATTCAAAAAATTAAATTCATAAAAATAACTAATCACCTTGCTTTGAGAGTAGATCCGTCCTTGTAGAGACTTATAATGACTACGTAAATTGTGTAGCGCTACAGTACGGAACCATTACAACGGTTGAGGGAGAAGAGTCGGCTCATATATATTTTGCATTGTATTTAATAATATTTAGTTATCTTGCTAATACGTACTTTTGTCTAAATATATAGTCTCTGGACTACTAGCTTTTACGCTACATGAAATTAGAACTGCCATGTTAAAATCTTTACTCCGAAATAGAGGCACTTTAGTTGTAAAATTAGTGAGATAGGATTATTTCAATCGCAAGTAGTTTGTCTCAACGGTAAGATTTGACTTAGTTTTCTCATACAACATATCAAAACTTCATCTCGCCCAAGGACGATTGAATAATTATTACCTGTGAGGATTTCTTATGTTAGACTCCACAGCTTCTGCGAAGATTTTCAAAAAAAGTATTCTTTATATTATATGTGAACTAATAGCATAGTTATGCAGAAGGAATGAGATCAATTAACGTTTATTTATTTTCAAAATTTCTGTATTAATTTGTACTTTATTTTTAATACAGTTTAGAATAGAATAAAAAAGTTATGAACATATTTTCAAATTTTCTGTTAATTCATATCTTATTTTTAATACAGTTTAGAATAAAATGTTATAAACAGTGAAAATTTGTTCATCATTCACATCATAAAAATTTTATATCATTGAGACTATTCACCTTTAATATATTATGAAATTCTAAATAGATGACCATATAATCGATCCAAATTTACATGTTTAGAGCTTTAGTTTCATATGAGTCACGGGCGAATCTCTCACACCCAAAAATAAAACAAGGCAATAAAGAAACCTTAACAGGACGTCCTTTCACTAAATATATGAACAACATATGAGACAAGCATTTAGGAATTTTTTGGAGTAAACAAATAAGAAAACCTGAATGCTCTCGAATTATTAACTTAATAGCAAAAGAATAGCCTATGTGTGACCACATCGCGTATGATTTCATACAATATAAGATAACTTCAGTTTCCAAGCACGGAAAAAAATGAGGTCTTATTGACCGTCTTTTTTATTATGGTTGTGTTTGGATGGTGTAAGAATAGAGTTATTTTTGGATTAGCTCCACTATTCTTATTCTTAAGTCATCCAAACACAAATTGGAAAATTGGATTAGCTCAAGAATAGCTCTATTCTACTAATCCAAAGAAATGGTGGAATAGCAAGAATAGAGCTAGTAGAATTAGTGATATTAATAAAAAAATAATTTTCATTCCTCTCAATTAGAATTAGTTTAAATATTAAAATAATATTAAAATAATATTAAATAAAATATTTGATTAGTATTAAATAAATATTATATTATATTATATTAGTATGAAATAAATATTGGTTTAAATATTAAATGTAATATAATATTAATTTAAATAATAGATTAGTATTGAATAAATATAATATCAAATATTAATATTAAATAAAAAATTAGATTAAATATAATATAATATTAAATGTAATATAATATTAAATTTAATATTAAATGTAATATAATATTAATTTAAATATTAGATTAGTATCAAATAAATATAATATCATATTAGATTAGTATAAAATAAAATATTATATTAAATACAATATAATATTAGTTTAAATGTTAAATGTAATACAATATTAGTTTAAATATTGATTAGTATTATATCTAATATTAGATTAGATTAGTATTGAATAAAATATTAGTTTAAAATATTAAACATAATATAATATTAATTTCTGTATTAGATTACTATTAAATAAAAATAATATTAATTTAAAATTTTAATGTAATATAATATTAGTTTAAATATTATATTAGTATTAAATAAATATAATATCAGATTAGATTAGTATTAATAAATATAATATCAAATTAGATTAGTATTAAATATTATATACTATCAATTTAAATATTAAATGTAATATAATATTAGTTTAAATGTTAAATGTAATATAATATTAGTTTAAATATTAGATTAGTATTAAATAAAATACTATTTATTATTTTATTCATTTCTTTCATCGCTATTCCGAATATACAATCCAAACAACATTTTTACTAATCCGAATAGTTCAAAGTTAGCACTATTCTCAAACCACTCGGATTAGCACTATTCTCAACCACTAATCCAAAAATTGCTATTCTTGCACTAATCCTTGCACCATCCAAACGCACCCTATATGAACAACGATCCGAAATTTTTATCAATATCCAAAAAGTTTCAAAATTTCAAAATCTACACCCATTTTGAACTTATTTTCTGGTCTGTCCAAACCGGAAAATTATTTTCCATACAGATCTAATGTTTCTTTCCCAAAAATAATTTTTCGAATTCAAAAGTTTTCTATCCGGAGAAATATCATATGGATTTGGAGTACTTAAAAATACTTTTCCGGTTTTATTTTTTTAATTAAATAAAAATATTATGATTTGTTTATTATGAGTATTGAAATATTAGAAATATTTTTATATTTCTTTGAAAATACATAGAATACTATATAATTGAATTTATTATAAATACTACGATAAAAAAACCCAGATCAGTATTTTTCAAGCCATATTTTTTACGACTATGAGAAAAATTAAAATATCTCTTTCTGTGTTATTAGAAAAAAATAAAAATATTTTTAATCTGAGTTATTGATCTCCATTCAAAAGTCACTTATGAGTAAATAAAGAAAATATCGTGGTCCCTCTATTTTGAAAAAAAAAAGAAATATTATTTGACAAAATGTCAAAGCCGGATGATTTGACATTATTTTTTTTTCAAAATAGATGCAGTAACTTAGAATTTGAATGTATTAGAATGACTACAGTATTTATTTTTATTTAATTAGAAGTGATTTTTGAACCAGGATCAATAACTAAAGTCGAAAACATCTGTTTTTCAAAACACACAAAAAAATATTTTAATTTTTTTTACAGCCGCAAAAAATCCGTCTTGAAAAATATTGATCTTGATTATTTATTGTTGTATTCTAATAAATTAAATTATATCGTATTCCAACTATTTTTAGAAAAAAACATAAAAAATATTAGTATTTAAATAAAAAATATAAAAAATCATAATATTTTTTTTTGCTTAAAAAACAAATATGGAGAATAATTATCTAGAAAGAGAACATTTGAATTCGGAGAATTATTTTCCGAAAAGGGATATTATATTCAGAAAATATTTCTCTAATTTGAACAAATATGAAAATAAGTTGAAACTAGGTGCAGATTTTGAAATTTTGAAATGTATTTGAATATTAAAAAAAATTCGGAACAACGATCCTAGATATCCGATTGACAATTTTTGCTCAACCAATTTTCCGCTACAATTCAAAATTTAATGCAATTCATAAACCGTTATTTCAAATTGAATGTATTAACGATCAATCGACCTTGAAATCCCATTAAATTTAATACTCGATTCACATTTATAAATTACATGCATAATATTTAGTTTTATTATTTTCACGTTTGCCAGACAGATTATATTTTTATGTATCTCTTCTCTAAAATAAATAACAATTGCAATAAGTCAATTGCTTTTAAATTAAACTATTTATCGAATTTAATGAGAACTACTCACGTTGTACCACTTCCTTGTCATTTGCTTATGAAATTTCATCTCAATCATTGCGGGTTACTTAAGGAATCACATCCTCAGCGGAGCTCCGCACCTGCGGTTCTTTTAATCTGATCCGTTCGTCTTGATTGGACGGACCAAATAATATTTTGGCACAAATCTCAAAGCAAAATTAATACTGCCTCCTCCATCATCCCGAACACTCACCGGCTGAGAGAAAATCTGAACCGTCCGATCAGCTCCGCACCGCAAAATTCCACATAGGATAGTTGCCCAGTTACTTGATAGGTAATTAGGCAGTGTAAAAACCAACCCGTTACACCAATCATCACACTATGATGAAGGATAAGTAATGAGATCAGAGCAGTCTTATCTCAGAATCTTCCGTTAGCTAGAGTTGTACTCTGTTTCAAAATTTTAAAAAGATTCCGATCCGATTCCTCAGCGGGAAATTCAAATCGCGGTCTTCACGTAATTTCACGTAAATCTGGGGCTTCTTTGTCAAGGTCGTCTGTTTTTAATCCCATAAAAAAAAGTTAAAAACTAACCTCCAAGAAAGAAGTCTGCGCTGCTATACCTTCACATCACGTGACGCGTTGAAATTGACGAATATAACCCTATGTGAAAAAAAGCGAATCAACCCTTTAATTGTGTTTAAATTAAATTACAAGCGTGAATTGGAATCCGCTAGTGGATAAAAAAACATGGTACCCGCTCTTATTTCGGAAATATGCGGAAATCTTGGGATTACCTTTTAAAACTCCTTTGGGTTTTTGCCCGAGATACGGCCGGATTTATTGTTATGCATTAAATGGTGCTTACATCAGTCGGAACGGATCAGAATCGGCTCCTTTTCTAAAGAAAAGGAGCACCCTCCTATTCTGAAATCTGAATCGTCTAAAATTTATCGTACGGTCTCAATTACTTTTTATTTTCAAATCAATTTAATCTATTAAAATAAATCAGATTTAATTGAGACCGTACGATGAATTTTGAACGATCCAGATTGAGAATAGGAGGGTGCTCCTTTTCTAGAGAAAAGGAGCAGATTCGGTTCCAGTCGGAACATAGTTGTATCTTATTTAAATTTAATTTGTCATTTTTTTTTCATCTTATTGAAAGCCCTCGCTGGGGGCGAAAAAAGTATGAATAATATCCGATCCGTATTCTATCCGTATTTAAAAACTTAGATGTGGATATCCGATATACAGTTATCCGTATGGATAAAGATACTGATATGGTTTACGTTTCAATTATCCGTATCTAAATAGTAGAAATATACTATATATTTTAATATATATTATAAAAAAAATTATGCTATTTATCATTATAAATAGATAAATATTATGAATTTTGATATTTTCTAATATTTCTAATATAATTTTAATAAATATCATATCTGATCCGGACATGCATCCGTATCCACCTGATATCTGTTCCGTATTTGTATCCAAAAAATGAAAATAAAAAATATGGATATGATTTTACCACTATCCGCTCCGTTTTCACCCCTAGCCCTTGGGCATAAATTTAATTTGTTGGATATTGGATTAAATTTCAGTACGTCTATCAAGGCATTACTTGAATAAATTTCAATTAAAATAAGGTTTAAAATTTATTTTGTTGGATTTGAATTTAATGTCATTGTTAAAAAAAATGAATAAATTTCGATTGATATTGCTGCTCGTGTTTACTCAGCAAAAGATCACCGTTGAAATATGGTTTAAAGCTATGCGTTACTTTCACTGATAGCCACTATCAGTTTTTCAAAAAAAAAAAAAAAAAAACTATGCGTTACGAGCAATTTACGGTAAATCTAGAGAAGTTTGTGGAGCTTTGATTTTTATCCTTTTTATGGCGTGAAAGTATTTTTCTCATCATAATAAAAATATTATACTTAAGAAACTATATCTACTTATTTTCCCATTTTAAACAAAAATATGTATTATATTATAATATAATCCACGATTTGAAACGAATGGACCAAATATAATCTTCCAAAAAAAAATCTGATGGCCCATTGTATTTGTTCTGGTATCTTCATCCTCCAGTTTTTGAAAAAAAAAAAATAGGACAAATATTGATCAATAAAAATTTGATTGAAGTTATATGTATAACATTTCTAGCGCTATGAGGAAAAGTATCTAGAAAATATTATCAGTCAACATAAAGTGCTAAAAAAGAAAATATTATTTTTTGTCTAAAATCAACCACTGCTTACTAAGTCAAATTAAATAAATAAATAACAAAAATAAGAACACATCCAATAGAGCTAGTTGAATTGCAAGTTTCGGTATCGTAAGCACAAGTTTGAAATTAAATTTCAACTTAAATGTATATAATATAGTCATAGGACCTCTTGTGGTTTACATCTTTATTTTTGTTTTTAAATTTCAAATAGTTTATCCGAATCGCTCATCTTCATCTTCATATTAAATTTTGTTTGGAGACCAAATTTTACACTCATTTTAACTTGTTATTATTTTATTTAAATTTTCATAATATTCTGAACCTAAAAACAATCAGTTTTTAAAAATAATAAAAATATATTATAAGTTTAAAAAAATATAAAATTTAATCTCCAAGCACATTATAATACAAACATCATGTAAAGCGGTTCAGATCGTCTATGCCTCTCAGAGAGAGTTGGAGATACATTGCTTTGGAGGAAGAGAACTTGTTTTACTTTCTGATTATATTATCATTTTCAAAATTAAACAGTGTATATGTATCTTTTAACATTACCTCCGTATTATAATGTCTTTGGCAATGTTATAAAATTCGGTTTCTATACGGTATGTGGAAGGTCACCATACCGCATGTACGGATTTTTATACGGACTTATATATGTGGATTTTAAAATAAGAATTCATATATATATAAACCAATATGCGGTAATATGCGGTAATATGCGATAATATTCGGTATTATGCGTCCGAATATGCGGTATAAAATATGAGGCTGAATATGCAGTAGTAATATGAGGCCGCATATGCGGACCCGCATACATATTTCTATGCGAAATACAACCGCATATGCATATGCGGCCGCATATGTGACCGCATTTTATTACACTGGTCTTTGGAGACCATTATTAATTATTTTCATTAAAAGAATAAATATATATATTTTTAAAATAGCAATTTTCAAAAATTTTACAGAAGTAGTAAAAAAAGTTGTAAAATGTCAAATTTGGTTGCCAAATACGTTCAAATACGGAGGTAATGTAAACATGTTCAGACACACTGTTTGATTTTGAAATTGATAATTAATCGGCAAGTAAACAGTGGCTGTTCTTCTCAAAATGATGATTTGTTTTCTCCTAACTTCAAAATGGATATAAATCTGGTGCGATTCGAAAGAATCACAGGCCCTGTGATTTCAATTTCAATCATTCATTTATTAAAATATACGAATTTAAAAAAGAAAAATTCTGTACACAAATTTCAAAATATATAAATAGTCGAAATTGAAATCGTATTGCCTACAATTCCAAAGAATCGGAGCAGATTTATTTCCCTACAAAATACCGGTTGGAATTGTATAGTAAGCGACACGTGGATGCCAGATGTGCGAGGGAACAAACCCTGTCATGAAATGCCAGGTTAAACTTTGGGCAAAAAAATAAAATGAGATTAGATCAAGATTCAAGAAATTGATTGGATATTTTTGTAATCCGACATGACGCACAAATTTGGAGCCTAAAATGCAGTAAGACAAATATGTGCAGCTCGTTTTAAACTGTTTTTCCTGATCCAGATTTGACCATCGGTATTCAATGCTACAGTATTCATCTCCAGTAAACTATCCCCACAAGTTTGTCTCCACCTGTTCTCCAATGAGATTAAATGTTCTTGTTCGGTGGCTAATAGACGTAAAATTACAACATGGAGGTATATATCAGGAATAAAAAAGGTACATATCACAGTCCCTAGGCCTTTTTCTTTATAATTTTGTTCTTATTGCAGACCAAAATCATATGTTGTTTGATTCTTTCCGAAATTTGTACAACCACGAGATCATATTTTTGCTAATTTTGTCCTCATACAACTACGAGATCATACACCTTGTAATAATTATTTTTTTTGCAATAATTATATGTATTTGAAGCCAATGGATTACATGTGGTTGACGAAGTTATCTTTTAATCAAAATTAAAGATTTCATATTGCATTTTTTATCTATGAATTTTTTTTATTTTATAATGTTATCCGTATAATTTTTATCTGACTACATACTTAGGACTAAATATAACATATCACTGTCTCAATTCTATGAACATCACTTAATCAGTTAATCATCAAAGAATTTTTTTTTCAGTACAACAGCGCTCCAGATTGAAGCTCCTTTATAAATGAACGAGTTTGTTTGGACATTTTGTGCGTTGAGTATACTCAAATAATTCGATTTTGTTATGCAGTAAAATTTCACACGATGACAGAAGTTACATGTGCTAGTCTCTGAAACTTGGAAAATTTCACTGTTTGCAAAAGTAATAAGATATATTTTTTTAAAATAAAAACTGATCCAATTCAGGGCATGTACAACGTGTTTTGTAAAACTCAGCATCTTTATCTTACAGTGTATCATTTCAATTAATCTGGTGTTTTGTATTGAAATACATCTGTATACTAAATTCTTTGCCCGACCCTCTGATTATCGAATTCGTGTCCTCAACATTAACTTATATTTTGAGTTAATGCATAATAAATCCAGAGCGTCTGATCTGTGTTGACACAAATATTAAAGGATCTGTGCGTTTCATCTCGGCCGTATTAGCCAATTAAAATGTTAAGATGCTAAACTTAAAATCTAAGTTAATGCAGAGGATACGGATTCCTGATTATGTTGACATATCCCACATGTTCAAATCTGAAATTAATACATCCTAACCATTCTACTGATGATTTGTACGAGGTTATTGTACAATATATTGATGTATTATTTAAGGACAGAGATCACCTGCCTCTGGGGGCAGGATTTTCCTATCCCCAGTGAGACTGACAACTGGGTCCAGACGGGTTTATAAATTTAAATATTGGTTTTTAATTTTTGTGTGGCCCACGTTTCAGTGACTCAGGGGCCCCTGGGGGGCAGAGAATTCAGTCCCATTATTTAATCCGTTCGTTGTAAATTAAACGGTTCTAATAAAAAAATGCATATAATGCAAGAAAAAGTAGTAGACGCAAATTTTACTATATCTCGCGTTCGTGTTTTTTTACTAAAATTATGTCAAAGGAATCTTATGAGTTAATACATCTCTGCAATCTGATTTTAAACGGAGCTAATTCGGCCTCCATCTATAAAGTAAGAGGCCTTTTAATATTTGTGCATATTTAGTCTAAATGAATATTAAAGCTGATCGAATGGTCCAGATGTATTAACGTAGAAGATTCTGTTTTGAGTTAATGCAGAGGAATACGAGTTCGAAATTCGGAAGGGAGGGACTTATTTACAGTACGTATTCTCCGAGATGATCTCAATTTTTGCGTGATCGATGCATACAGGAATTTAGATCTAGTAAAGTGACCCAATTTTTTAGTTTTAGATCAGCACTGCTAATTTTGAATCTGTGATAATCCATCCTGAAGTAGAGCACACACATTCTGAGAACATATTCAAATTCCGAGACAATCTCGAACGACAGATTCGAATCGGACGGTCCCAATCCAAAACCCTAAAATTGGGTTACTCTAGGGATCCGGACCCCTCATACGGTGCCTATTTGCAGATGGCACAGGCCAGTAGTATTTGTGCTTTGAGATTCGTGGAGAGCGTATTGGAACGGTTGAGACATTCCAGAAAAAAACACTCCAAGTTTGAGATATCTCATAGGATGCGATCATGCGAATTTGCTTCAAACCGTGCGATTCAGCGTTTGATCGTTCAATTAGTTGAAGCGCTCAATTTTTTTTTGGTTCCTTTCAATGCCCGTATGCTTGAACTCCCAAATAGAATCCGTACAAATGACCAACACCTATATCCTTTCGTCTCGTATCCCTCCAAAGTCGATCATATTAAATTTGATCGTATATCTTTCTAAAGATGGACGGTATCTTGCAGTATGGTGGAAAGTTGTACAAATACACAATACTATTCTTGGCAAAAAAAGGAAAAAATTAAATACACCGTACTACTGTTTAAAGGTCGTTGACTGTTCAAGAAAATTAAATTCGTATCATAAAAGCCACCGTATATCTCGGGCTCTCAGATCTCAAGGCAAATCCGACGGCCTGACGTACGCTGGCTTACAACGACTACTTTTTACGTATAAAAATATGATTGTTTTTACCCTCTCAACCCCACCAAACATTTGATTCATTTTCATTCTCGCATTTTATTTCTAGCGAAGGAACCAACTCTTCTTCGCTTTTTCCTCTTCAGGTTTGATCCATTTGCCTTTTCAAATTCAATTTTAACTATTTAAAATTTTCGAAAAGTTGTCACCTGGTCAGAAGAGAGAGAAAGACGAAGCAGTGCGCTCCATTCCTCTGTTTATTTGGTGACGCCTATCTAAGATCTTTACAGTGTAAAAAGAAAAGAAAAGAAGGAAATAACAAAAGTTGAAAGAAAAGATAGAGAGAGAGAATCTAAAAGTGCGCAATAAAAACAAAACTTATGGGTGTATTCACGAGTGTGTCAGCTCTATCACTATAAGAGCGAATCAAGCGAATATATACTCTTCTCTGTTCTCTGTACTGCTCTTCCTTCCTTTCGAAAGTAACGATAGAAAAAAAAAACGAAGAAAGAAGGAGATTTGTTTGAGGTTGGTTTCTCCTCGTTTCTTCTCTTTGCGCATAAAGCAAACATGTTTGCTCTGTTTTCGACTTCTAAGTTTCTGAATAGGTTCAGAATTTTTAGGTTTTTGAGCGCTCTCTATCCTTTCTCTCTCTAGATTTTGAATTTTGAGACCAGATTAGATGGACCCAGTAAAGAATTATCTCTCAAGCACTCCATCTCTCTCCCCCCTTTCGTGAAACTAAACACCAAGAAACTGTACAATAGTTTACATTTTCTTTTGTTTCTTTTTATCTCTGAGTCATTGCGGGACATGCTTTTGTCTTGTACTGCACCTCTTCACGAGGTCTCAGAGGATTTTCTTTTTTACTACCCATTTTTTTAAATTACAGAACTCCAAAAACAGAGCCCCCTTCTCACCTTCTCTATCTCTCTCTCTCTCTCTTTGCCTCCAGGTTTTTACACAGCCCATCTTTTTCATTCTCTCCATCTACCTTTAGAGAAAGAAACAATGGGAAAAGCAACAAGGTGGTTCAGGAACCTCTTAGGAGGAGGCAAGAAAGAGGCCAAAGAAAACCCCAGCCCGAACTATACAACAGATAAGAAGAGATGGAGCTTTGCGAAGTCTACAAGAGACTCAGATTCAACCTCCTCAACACCGGTGGCACCACCCGCGAAGACTTCGCCAATTGATAACAAAGCTTGGTTGAGGTCTTTGTATAACGAGACAGAGAGGGAACAAAGCAAGCATGCCATTGCCGTGGCAGCAGCCACGGCTGCTGCGGCCGATGCCGCTGTGGCGGCAGCCCAAGCAGCAGTTGCTGTGGTGAGACTCACTAGCCAGGGTCATGGGGCCCGCGTGTTTGGTCCCGGAGGAGGCGGTCAAATCCCCGGTGGGTCCTGGGAAAGAATTGCTGCAGTCAAGATTCAAACAGCCTTTAGAGGCTTCTTGGTACGTGATATTGTATAATTCTTTTCCTAATCCACTTTTTAACCCTTTTTTTAATGGAATAATAACCTTCATTTTATTTGGTAGCTAAAGTACAATTATAGGCTATGTTTTATTCTTTACTACGCAACTGCCCAGGCGGTTTTGTGTTGCATTTACAAAAATGGAAAATACATATCAATATTATTGCGTTTGGTAAAAACAAAAGAACAAAGAAAGAAAGCAATTTGTTTGATACAGGTCTGCTTTTCTGAATTATTTTCTCCTACTATTTGTTTGATATTTTATTTATTTAGTGGCATTTACTACGGTGTCGTCTATTACTTTCAAGTTTCTATTTTGATGTTCTGCTACTGGCAAGAGCAATTATAAGCAGGTTAGAAGGGAAATGGGTGTAGAAGTATAAACGTACAGAGTTTTGATTGATAAAATACTGTACTCTGTTTCAATATTCGTTTAAATCATCGCCTCATTAAATGTGAGATAGAAAATTGTTTGTAGAGTTTGGTTATAGAGCATTCTTTATTGTAAAATAAATTATTTAACTTGACCTTGATTTGATTGGATGACATCTTCTTTATTTCCAGGGTGCATTCAATGCAGTTGGTTCGGTTGAGAAAATCTTAGCAAAAATAAAATAGGCAAAATGGATTTGAATTTCTACCCTTTTTTGTAACCTTCAAATTTGTGTTTTTTACAAACCTTACAGGCAAAAAAGGCTCTCAGGGCTCTTAAAGCATTGGTGAAGCTACAAGCACTGGTAAGAGGCTATCTGGTGCGTAAACAAGCAGCTGCGACATTGCAGAGTATGCAAGCCATGGTTCGAGCTCAGGCTACCGTTCGAGCCCAAAAATCACGCAACTTGATTCGAAATGATCGAAACCTACTTAACCAACAATACCGTCATAGGCGGTCCCTGGTATGTCGTTTCTCTTGTTTGCAATTGTACTGGCGAAAACAAGGCATTAATTTTAGTTTCTTAACGGATAAAATCAAATCTATAAGATTCTAAAATTTTCAAGGATATTTTGAAGAAAAAGAAAAACTATCCTAAAAATGTACACAGTACAACTAAGTAACTATGTATTTATTTTTCTCATATGGCAGCAAGAGAGGTACGATGACACGAGAAGCGAGCAAGCTGCATCGTACTACAGTCGCCGTTTGTCTGCCAGTGTGGAGTCCGGCTTTGATCATAGCCCGAAAATTGTTGAAATAGATACCGTTCGCCCCAAATCTCGTTCATCACGACGTACCAGCCCTTCGGTTTTCGATCTCAGTGAAGATCTGCCACCAATTTCCATTCCCAGTTCGCGCAACCTCAATGACTATGACTGGGGCTTTTTAAGCACCGAGAAGTGTCGTTATTCCCACACGGCACAGAACACACCACGGTACATGAACTCATGTAACATCATGCCAGGGACACCGGCTAAGAGTGTTGCTAATTTGTCAAATTGTCCCAATTACATGATTAACACACAATCATTTGAGGCCAAGGTGAGGTCTCAAAGTGCACCTAGGCAAAGACCCGAGCCAGTCGGGTCGAACAGGAAGAGGGTACCTCTGAGTGAGGTTATGCTCGAATCGAGGGTGAGTCTAAGTGGGGTCGGAATGCAGCGGTCTTGTCATAAGGCGCAACAAGAGGTGTTCAATTTTAAGAGTGCTGTGGTGGATCGGCTCGACCGGTCTACTGACTTTGGCCGGGAAACTGAGAGAGAGTTCTACATGCAGAGGAAATGGTGATGTTTAATTTGGATTCCATGGAAATGGGAAAAGCGCTGTAATAAAATGTTTGATTATGAGGAGGCTATTAATCTCCTTTGTTTTTTTTTTTAACATTTCTTGCGTTTATGCATTTTGTTGTTGTAGCAAGATTGGAAGGGAGATGTAAATTATTGTGCCCTTCTTATTTCTTTTTATTAACCTCTGTTTTTTTTTTGGGTTCACAAGCTAAGTAACTAACTCAGTATGTAACTCCTATTGTCGGGTCTTGCTTCTTTTTTTTTGGTTTTAGGAAAGGGTCTAGCTGTTGTTGTCTTATATCGATGGCATTATTTTTGAATTTGGAATAATCTTTCAATTAATTGAAAAAGGTGATGATGGCATTTCTGATTGGAGGTATGGGAATGAAGGTGCATGTGAGGGTTGTGGTTTTAAGGACACCCGAAACACTGTAGCATACTAGCATCATGCATGATCATTGATCATGGAGCCTATTGTGGGGCATGCCGCATGCAAATGAAGATTTGGTTGTGTGGCTGATGGTTTCCCTCGCTTCTCTCTTTTATGTTACTGGATCCTTAATGCCTACTGGTTTCAACTGATTTGGAATCAACAATATGTAACAAACAAACAATCCGTAACAAAAAAAAATGACAATCAGAAATAATGAATGCCGTTCTTTCAGCCCACCTTATTTTGATCCTATTACCAGCTTTCTATAATTCCTTTTGGTCACAAAAACAACAAGCCCCTGCAATACTGCATGCATAAAGCTATACTTGTGTGATTGTGTCCCATCTAAAGACAACAGAACTTCCCTCTTGCCTCTTGGTATTATAGCACTTGAAGAATAAAGACATGCAAAATAGCTGATGTTGTTTCGGGTTGATGGAGGGAAATTTCCAAGGAATAACAGAAACCTGTTATTCCGCGATCCCAATTAACTGTTGATCTCAAAAAACATCCTTTTTTTTAAATTCACAAATGGAAAATTTTGAACAGTTGAGATCGAAATAACAGGTGTCTGTTATTTCTTGAAAATTGGTTTGTAATTCCTGTACTAGGTTTTCAAAATATTTATTTAACAATCAACTTGTTCAAAAATCTTATTTAATTATATAAATTTGTAAGAAACGAATTGGTCGACTATGTGGAGAAACATATTTGGAGACTACAAAAAGTTTTTTCTTTGAAGTAAAATGATGAAAATGTATTTTAAATTTCATTTTAATGTTTATATAAAAAAATTATCCGGATTTTGAACTAAAGATCTTCCACGCGAAATGTGTTATTTTGTATCATTTGATCTAAATTTGGGTTTTTATATTCAATTTATTAATATTGAATTCGTTTTTCGTGCATTAATCATATTCATCACCGCTTAAAATAGACGTCGTCCACTAGGATGACCTAGAATTATTATTATAGTTGCACATAAACTATATCGGATTTAATTAATAGCGGTTAGTGCAGCCTTAAAAAAATTAACAGTCAAAATTTAATAGCGGTAATTGCAACCTCTATTAATTTTGAAATTATTTTATTATTCAAAAGAGTCCCTTGAAACCTGGTGGTCTGGCCAATGTTGAAATTTGAATATATGCCGTGTCAAAATGATTTTATTTTGAATATGTTTACAAAAATTCAAATTTATGAAGATGTTGGGGGAATCATGTCACTCAGAATATTATAGAAACAAAATGCAAAATTGGAAAATAGAACAAACTCATGATGAATATTCTCGTACAATTATTCTGAGCAATCAGAAATAGATTTTGTGGACGGTGAAGTGACATGGTTAGATCCTAGAGTAGCCTGGTTATTCTGCCATATAAACTAGCGCCTATGAAGCTATGCTATGCTCTCTTTATAGTTGTACTTAGCTTTTGAAACCAACACGGTTGATTGACTGATCAGAGGCTTATCAAATTTGTATTTGGATATTATTGCCTCATTGGCTTTACCCGTTTAGCTCCTTCTTATGTTTCTCATTTTTGCTTTTAAATTTCTTTTCAGTAATCATTAGTTGCTGACTTGATTGATGAGAAGCTTTGGGTTCTTTAGTTCTTCTGTGAAGATTTTGTTCACTGTTTTGTGTACCAGTCAATACTCAATAACCGCAGTTGTATTGCATTCTATTTAGCTGGTAGAATTTGTTCTTATGTGTTGATAACAAGTTCAAAATTTAATATTTGTATTGAAATAATTAATACACAGCTCCGGCTTTAATTTGATTGTAATTTTATATTAACTAATGAACTATTCTTCAAAGATCTTTTATAATAAAGGCTAATAGAATATTTGTTGTTTCATTGATATGAGACAAAAATGAAATATCTTGAGTTCACTGGAGTTAGTATAACATTTCAAGTTTGCAATTAAAAATATATATATATATATATATTTTATTACAGGCCGTAGGCAAACTCAGACACCTCTGTCATGCTTTAAGTAGAAATCAAACTCATGAATGTGATGTCATTATCATCTGCTCTATACAGTGGTGACAATATATAATATTATTATTTAATGAAAAGATGTATAGAAATTTTAATCAAAATTTCTGCAATGCTCTGGATATTACATTATTTGATTTGTTTTGTAAAATTTTGATTATGGCTTCATATACAAAATATAGTTTAGACATTAAATAGTAATAAACAAAAATTGAAACCTGCTGATTTCCATAATCTTGTAGTTCTTAAAACCCGCCACACAATTTGACACGAACAACCGCGCCACACAGAAAATTGTAGACGGGGAGGAGATAAGTTACTTTTCACTGCTCCCGAATCAAAAAGAAGAACACAGACAAAGTGCTCGCATCATCCCTGACGGGTCTCTGTAACCGAAAAATGAAATATCTAATTTCTCGCGATTCAAGATAAAAAAAAAGAAACAATATATAGGGAAACGGGCTGGACCCGAGACCGACCGAATACAGTCTACAAATTTTGAACTCTTGCCATCGTCTTTTTACGCTCCGGCTATCATTCCCTCTCTACCCGATCCGCATATCACCCGGACATATATGCTGATGCAACCAAGATAATTTTGTTTGGTCGAGCAAAAACGAGGATAATTGGAAATTTGGAATGGACAAAAAGCTACGGATAATTTTCAATTTTTGTTTGTATTTATTTTGTTTTAGTACATGTAGCATGTAGGGGGTGAAAAAGGAGCGGATACGAAGCGGATACCATATTTACATTTTTTTTTTTTTTTAATATGGATACAAAATGAATCCGGATTGGGACAAATATTTATTAAAATAATATCAAAAAAATATCAAAATATACTAAAGTTCTAATATTTATTTAATTATAATGGTGAATAACATAATTTTTTCATAGTATATATTAATATATATCGTATATATCTATTATTCAAATACAGATAATTTAAACGTAAAATTATATTAGGATTCTTATATACACGGATATTCGGATATCGGATATCCACATCTAATTTTTCAAATACAGATTGAATATGAATCGAATATTATTCAGACCGTTTTCACCTCTAAGTACATGAATAAAATTTAAGATTATTAGAATATATGTATTATTCAAATATGAAAGCTGAAATCGTACTCAGATTACGGTGCATAATATTAATGAAAAATACAGCCACAGATTTTTGGGAGATAAAGCAGAAATCACACCTTTTGTGACCGAGAAAACCGAGGTCCTAGGTGGTTAGAATTTTCCTAGAATATTTCGAACTTGATGATTCGCTCGTCCTATTACTGAGCGAAAGTTATTGATATACTTATTCAAACATTCTAAATTGTTTATTTTCTAATCAAAGAACTTAAATTTCTTGTTTTTCTATTTTAAATTAAGATAACTGATGTCATAATAATTAAAAATTTCTAGATATTCAATTTCAACGTCAAAATTTTAAATTGCATATTTTTTCATTAAAAAAAATAACCTTTCAAAATTTTATTTATAACAAGTTTAGTTATTGGATGTGTATTGATAATTTGTGAGTATATACGAAGGTAAAAAATAACTATTGCAGAGGGTAAGCTGATAAAAATTATTATTTCCGAGGGTATCATTCTTTCCAACACGACTATCCACGAGGATACCGACGCTGTTAAGTATTTTTATTCTCGCAGATACTCACAGACTCTTGTAGAATTTGTTTCAAATTTTAAAATTAAATAAAAGTGTTAAAGCTGGATTATTTTAATCAATCAAATTAAGGTTTAAAATTGGATAATAGAAAGAAAACTGATAACAGGCTTTTGCTTTTAGTGGAAAAATAAGTCATTTTTAAAATTTGAGGGTAAATTAAATATTTATTAGTTTTTGACGATTGCATCAATAGTTGTCTCTAATACCTAAATATATATAATTTATAAATTAGAAATTAAAGAGGGGTAATGTGTAATATAATACAAGTATACTGAGAGATGTGTGTGCTCCCATGCTAAACAGCCAAAGAGTACATCGTCTAAATTTTTGCTAAACTTAAAAAGTAAGACTTAGGTGTTATGAATAACATAAGACCTTCTAAGTTACAGCTTAAAAAATCAATGTTATAAGCTTGAAATTTTGATCCAAGCAGTTCAGTAAATTTATTATATATTAAACTTATAGAATACCAATTTTACTATTTTTGAATTTTTTTGACTGAATTTTCGCAAAATTTTTCGTCATTTTTTGCTATCTTTCATAAATCATAAAAAAATAGTAAAAATTGGTATTCTACAAATTAATTTTACATCCCATTTATTGAGCTACTGATATCGAAGTGTGACGTTTATACAATTGGTTTTTAAAGTCGTAGTACAGAAAGCCTTGTGTTATCCATAGTACCTAAGTCTTGCTCAAACTTAAAAATAGAGAAACTAAATATTTGTTGATATTTTATGATTTCTGCGAATATTTTCTAATCATGCCTTGATATCATATAATTTTCCGGTGATCCTTCTATATATATTTTTTAAAGATTCAATGTTATATTTTCTTGGCTACTAGATCTTCTGTTGCATGAATTGGGCGTCGCACCAAAATCATAATCTACTCTGGAAACGGGCTTGACCCTCACATTCTTCAATGAAACGAAATAACTATAATTATTTATTTGTACATTAAAATGCAATTGCAATAAATAAAGACTTTAAATAACATAAGGTTTACATTTATGTCAATAGCCAATTCTTGATGGCTAGAATTTAAATACTAGTGGCATAGATGATAGTATTTATCCATTCCGAAAAGAGAGAAATTTGAGTAATTCCAATATTTAAATCTACAA
This sequence comes from Carex arenaria, assembly GCA_964058825.1. Lineage (NCBI taxonomy): Eukaryota > Viridiplantae > Streptophyta > Magnoliopsida > Poales > Cyperaceae > Carex > Carex arenaria. The sequence goes on from CAXKVW010001429.1 coordinate 41,486, forward strand.
AAGAAAATAAATTATATGTCTCACTATCGACTAATCCTGAAAAAATCTATAGCATATTTTGGTAATAATTAGCTTAATTGAGGAAGTTATAATACATAGATTTTTTTTTTAAATATATTAATCTTTAAGATGATCTAATATATAATTGCACATGAATATTAGAATAAGCTTCGAGCAACGTAACATAAACCTGCATTGAAGAACTATATATATGGCATATTTCTCTATGTTATTGATCAAAAGAGGTAGTTAATTACTATAACAAAGCAACAAAAATATAATGCGAGTTGAATATTATTAGACAGAATTTAAACATTTTACTTATCATATTACTTATTTTTAACTAGGATCTAAACGTGAAATTGGAAATTATTATTGAATTTTTACATGCGCCAGTCTATGTTAATATATAGTTATTGTTGTTGTGACAGAGAAAATTTTATCTTACAATTCTTCCAACCAATTGCTTTAATAAAACTCAATATATAACAGAGATGTCATACGCATAAATAATAGAAAAATAGGTACAGTAGTTAGTCAATGATTTTAATCTTTTTAAATTGTGTGGCGTTTAGGGTCTGAAACTGATATAGCGAACTTTTAAAAACCTCAATGCTACCATATCGGCATATGCACATGCGTATATGAAAACAGAGAACTATATATAAATACGAGTATAAATTTAATAGATAAAATTTCAAAGATGAATTCAAGTCATTTATTTGAATTTTCTCGACAAGTTCAGCATTTATGTTTCAACCATTTAATTAGCAAACAACATGATTATTCATGTTAGGGGTGCACACTGATCGGATAATATCCGACTGTATCCAAAAATTAGATATGGAAATGCAATATCCGAATATTCGTGGGTATACGGATACATATATAATTTTGAATTTTAATTATCCGTATGCGAATAGTAGATATATACGATTTCATTTAATATATATTATGAAAATATTTATGTATATTTTTACGGATATCCGATATCCAATCCGTATCCGTACGTATCCGTCAAATATCCGATCCGTATCTATATCCGAAAAATAAAGATAGATACGGATATGATTTTACCACTATTTGATCTGTATCCGATCCGTTTGCACCCCTAATTTATGTAGACCAAGATTGAAATTTAATAGCCAATTTTTATTTTGAAAATATAAACTTACGAATATTTTAACAAACTTGACAAGACTTAATTTTGAAGTCCGAATTATATAGGCATGTTATTAATTCACGAAATACATCTTTTTTAACACCTTAGGTTAAAAACCTCATCATATTAAACATTAATTTAAACAAACCGAGTAAATATGATTAAATAATAGATTGTAGACCGAAAGCTCCTAGATCTCTAAACTTTGATAAAATCTTAAATTTTATTTTACTTTTATTTAGTTTAATTGTTAAAATCTTAAACTCTTCGGATATTGAACCCACACCTAAGGAAATTAGAAAACAAAACCAAAAATCAACCTTCAACCAACAATTAATTCTGAAATTTATTATTAAGATTAAAGACTAAAATCTTTCGATATCCCTTGAGTCGATACCTTCATACTGTAAATTTAAAAGTAAAAAGAGTATGAAGTTATTGCCAAAATCCTATATACAAAATACTCAACAATCTACGAAAGAAAATAAATCATATGTCTCACTGTTGACACCAGCATTGTCATTTATAAAATTCATATAACAGTTCAGGGCCAGTTGCTACAAAATCCTGAAAAAATCTATAACATATTCCAGTAACAATTGCGGAATTTTTAATACATAGATTTTTTTAATATATATATATATATAGAGAGAGATGAGCTAACTTGTTTTGGAAAGTAAAGAGAGCGTTTTACTTCCCGCTCATATTTCCATTTCAAAGTTCAAATAGTCGATTCGAACCTTCCTACATGTTCTCCATATTGAAATGTGCTCGGAGACCAAATTTTACATTTTTTGAAATTTTTTTACTATTTATTAAGCCACTTTGAAAATCTAAAAATCCGGATGAACAGTAAAAAAATTTGAACCACCGGATCAGCGATTTTCAAAATAACTTAATAAATAGTACAAAAATTTCAAAAAATGTAAAATTTGGTCGCCAAGCATATTTCAATATGGAGATCATGTTGAACGATTCGGATCGACTATTTGAATTTTGAAAATAAAGATACGAGTGGGAAGTAAAACACTCTTTACTTCCCAAAGCAAGTTAGTCCATCTGTGTGTGTGTGTGTGTGTGTCTTTAAGATCATCCAATATATAACTGCACATGAATGTTAGAATAAGCTTCGAGTAACGTAACATAAACCTGCATTGAAGAACTATATATATGGCATATTTCTCTATGTTATTGATCAAAAGAGGTAGTTAATTACTATAACAAAGCAACAAAAATATAATGCGAGTTGAATATTATTAGACAGAAAATTTAAACATCTTACTTATCATATTACTTATTTTTAACTAGGATCTAAACGTGAAATTGGAAATTATTATTGAATTTTTATATGCGCCAGTCTCTGTTGATATATAGTTGTTGTTGTTGTGACAGAGAAAATTTTATTTTACAATTCATCCAACCAATTGCTTTAATAAACTCAATATATAACAGAGGTGTCATACGAATAAATAATAGAAAAATAGGTACAGTCGCGAGTCAATGTAGCGATCTTTTAAAAACCTCATTGCTACCATATCGGCATATGCTGATATGCACATGCGTATATGAAAACAGAGAACTATGTATAAAGAGTAGTGATAATAAATTGTACACTATTTTTAGTGATAATAAATTTTCTTGACAAGTTCAGCATTTATGTTTCAACCATTTAATTAGCAAACATCTTGATTATTCATGTAGACCAATATTGCCCGAGGCTTATTGGCCAATTTTTATTTTGAAATATGAACTTGCGAATATTTTAACAAACTTGACCTCAGTGTAGGTTTTCTCTTATAATATTTTTTTTTGAAAAACCAGTAAAACCAACCCCATGGGCCATGGTGTCATTCATAATAAAAAATATTCGAATTTCCATAGGAGACAGGGAATCAGAGATCTCTGTTAAACGGCGTTTTAATTTTATTTAGGACAAGAGAAAGTACAAAGATATACGTATGCATGAGGTCAAGCAAAAGGACATACATTGAATTTTTTAACATAGTAACCGTGTTTTCTTTATGAGAGAAGGAAAAATAAAAACACCAAACTTGAAACCTTCCGTTTCGAGCTAGTTCATTTTCAAAATTGGTTTTTGATGACCCAAAGTTCCAAACTGACACGTCTGACTGAAACTAGGAACTGATTTGCTCCGATGCCTGTGCTCCTTTTTTTTGGCTCTCTTGAACACTTCATCATAGAGCTACTGCGGTATTGTTTTATTTTGAACTCTCGGCAGTGATTTGGATTTTTTGGGCTGCCATCTGATATGATGTTTTTGTTCCATGCTAATTATATTTCGTAAATTGAACTTGATTCCACTGTAAGGTGGTGAGCACACAGGGAAGGAATCAAATGTCTGGGTCTGATACTCTGATTGTCTGAATAATGAATCATGAATCATGATTGTAAATTGAAGAGTGAAGACAAAGCGAGAGTTTGCAATTATGTACATATATACCTTATACGATTGCTTAAAACTCGGCGTGTCTCATCAAGTACGTATGGTAATGATTAGTATGAAAAATAAATTATTCCTGCGACATGTACATTTTGTTCAGTTATGATCACAAGATAGTAAAATAGAATTTTTTTAACAAATAAAAAAATATTTTAATAAAGGGGTTGATTATTCTTCTTTTGTTACAAAAATAGCAATTTTGGGTGTACTGAAAATTTGTTTCGGTACACAAATGTCATAACAATTAAATTGAAGGCCACCCTTTTGCTCTCTCGCCTCTCTGCAATCACGTTGGAGAAAATAAAAAAAATCTATATATCTGAATCTGCCTTAAGATTCAGAATTTTTGTTTGAAGATTGTTGTAAGTTCTTTTTTATTATTTTGTTAATGTTTTGGGTGGTTGAATTGACAATAATTTTGTGTTAATTGTAGTTTTTATGTTTAGGAAAATGTTTCTAGTAGTAATCAATGTGTATCACAGACACGATAGCAAGATACTCTAACATGCACACTATGTTGCTGAAACCACCAGTCTTGTTAATTTAGGAAGGCAGATTGATACCATTGTTTGTTCGTTCTCTCAATAAATTTTTCCTGAAGTGCATGTTTGAACAATGCACCATCCGATAAAGTGATATTGTAAAAAATTTCTTAAAAATATAAAATTTAGTGATATTGTACCTATGAAAAAAAAATAGTAAAAAATTTCTTAAAAATATAAAATTTGGTCTCCAAATATATTTTATTATGAAGAACATGTTTAGCAGTTTAGATCGACTGTACGGACTTTAAAAACAGAGATAAACGATGTGGAGTATATTGAAGCATATTAGAGTAC